>JADDOH010008306.1:0-78030 GCA_016648135.1 Agrypnia vestita
ATCATCAACATCATCATCATTAGCAGTGTCCCAGTTGTATATCGTCAGGAGACGTTTCAATAGTATCATCATCATCATCTTCATTAGCCGTGTCCCAGCCATATAAAGTCAGGAGGCGTTTCGATAGCATCATCATCATCACCATCATTAGCAGTGTCCCAGTTATATATAGTCAGGAGGCGTTTCGATAGCATCATCATCATCACCATCATTAGCAGTGTCCCAGTTATATATCGTCAGGAAACGTTTCGATAGTATCATCAACATCATCAACGTTAGCAGTGTCCCAATTATATATCGTCAGGAGGCGTTTCGTAGTAACATCATCACCATTAGCGGTGGTTCAGCTATAAACCGTCAGGAGGCGTTTCGAGAGCATCATCAACATCATCATCATTAGCAGTGTCCCAGTTGTATATCGTCAGGAGACGTTTCAATAGTATCATCATCATCATCTTCATTAGCCGTGTCCCAGCCATATAAAGTCAGGAGGCGTTCCGATAGTATCATCATCATCATTAGCGGTGTTTCAGATATATATCGTCGGGAGACGTTGCGATAGTATCATCATCATCATCATCATCACTAGCGGTGGTTCAACTTTATATCGTCAGGAGGCGTTTCGATAGTATCATCAACATCATCATCATTAGCAGTGTCCCAGTTATATATTGTCAGGAGACGTTTCAATAGCATCATCATCATCACCATCATTAGCAGTGTCCCAGTTGTATATAGTCAGGAGGCGTTTCAATAGTATCATCATCATCATCATCATTAGCAGTTTCCCAGTTATATATACAGTCAGGAGGCGTTTCGATAGTATCATCAACATCATCATCATTAGCAGTGTCCCAGTTATATATTGTCAGGAGACGTTTCAATAGCATCATCATCATCACCATCATTAGCAGTGTCCTAGTTGTATATAGTCAGGAGGCGTTTCAATAGTATCATCATCATCATCATCATTAGCAGTTTCCCAGTTATATATACAGTCAGGAGGCGTTTCGATAGTATCATCATCATCATCATTAGCGGCGTTTCAGCTATATAACGTCAGGAGGCGTTTCGATAGTATCATCAACATCATCATCGTTAGCAGTGCCCCAGTTATATATCGTCAGGAGACGTTTCAGCAGTATCATCATCATCATCATCATTAGCGGTGTCCCAGCTATGTATCGTCAGGAGGCGTTTCGGTAGTATCATCATCATCACTAGCGGTGGTTCAGCTATATATCGTTAGGAGGCGTTTCGATAGTATCATCAACATCATCATCATTAGCAGTGTCCCAGTTATACATCGTCAGGAGACGTTTCAATAGTATCATCATCATCATCATCATTAGCGGTGTCCCAGTTATATATCGTCAGGAGACGTTTCGATAGTATCATCAACATCATCATCATTATCAGTGTCCCGGTTGTATATCGTCAGGAGGCGTTTCAATAGTATCATCATCATCATCATCATTAGCAGTGTCCCAGTTATATATAGTCAGGAGGCGTTTCGATAGTATCATCATCATCATCATTAACGGTGTTTCAGCTATATATAGTCAGGAGGCGTTTCGATAGTATCATCATCATCGTCATCACTAGCGGTGGTTCGGCCATATATCATCAGGAGACGTTTCGATAGTGACAACATCATCTTCATCAGTGATGGCAGGGCTCCAGTTACACATCAGTCGGAGAAAATTAGACAGATCCCATCATCACCGATGGCAGGATTCTAGTTGTACACCATTTGGAGAAAATACACCGACATCCCTGGCCAGGGGCTAGGCATATCCCTACTGTCCAGATCCACCTTTCCATCTACTAATACGAGGGGTCATGGCCTCGTGAAACCACATGGCAACCAACCATTACAAGTATTTATTTATGTATTGTATTGTATATGTATGTATATGTATGTATATTATATTTTATTAGTATGTATCTATTCGTACGTAGTGTATGAGGGGGCTCTTCACGGGTGGCACAACACCCGTGCGGATGTCTTCCCTCGTCTGGAATGGATTGAACGTATTGATGCATACCAGATTATAATAAGTACTACCTGGGAGGGTGGTTGCAGTCACTGTAGTGTCGCGAATGGCCAATGGGCTGCAGTTGCTCACAGGCGAGGGTTGGGGAGCCTAGGAAACTCCCCCTCCCCACTCGCATATTTTTGACTTGACAGGTGGCCCGGGACCATCTTTACAGTAGCTTCAGTATATATACCGTAGTTTAACTTAGTTTAACCTGGAGGAGTTGGAATTCGGGGGGCAAACTGGCTCTGAGCCCGGACGCCAGACACTGACGCGAGGGATGGTGCGGTACTTTGCACAGAAGAGGCCCAACATGAAAAGGCGCATCCAGGCTCAGGTCAACGTATCCGGAACTCGTGTCGGGAGAAGGGGGATGGGGTCAGTCACCGATGAGCCTTTGGGTACGGAGGAGCCGAATTTAAAGCAAACACATTTTTCGCGTACACATACATTTATACATACCTCCCACACCCCCTTTATCCATTAGAACCCACCGTACCACTAGAATGAGACATAGGGCCAGATACAGGTGACGGAACTTAGGCCGGCTAGTAAATAAACGTAACAATGTAATTGATGTAAAAATAATGCAGAGTAAATATAAAAGATCGTAAGGAATAAGCACAGCGAGATAACGGCGGAAGATAAAATTATTAATCAGCGAGGGCGTCGAAGACGGAATCATCCATAGGAGCGGCTACGAAGGACTCGAGGGCTTTCAGGGGATCTATGTACTCTATATGTGCATGCGCATGTGATAACGGCACGTTACTAACCTTTCCAGTGGATGGCGGTCGATCCCATACAGGTAAGACAATGGGGGATCGAGCGGAGAGGGCGTGGGAGCAGAGGACCGCGCACTCTGGAAGCGCAGCTACACCAGATGCAGTGGTTTCAGTCCGTAGGAATGATAGGTAAATAATATAGGGCCACGGAACATAGTATGTTTAGCAATTGCACCGTAGGGCTTAATTGACGTGCTAGGTAGTTTTGTTTGCGTTTTCCATGAACATTCACGAACTTCATACCCCAGTATTTAATTTAAGTAAAGCTTGCGTTAGGGTTACCACTAAACCAATTCATCCCCTATAGTTCGAAACAAAAAATTACACAACGTGAACTGGGGAGGTCTTGAATAAAGCGAGGGTGTTTGGAAATACTACGTTAAAAACCGTAGAGCCTTCACCCGACGTAGATAGATAGCTTGTTTGCCTCTAACAAGGCGTAAACTCAGTTAGGAGTAGGATCGAGCTGAAAGGCGAAGAAGAGGATCCATCACAACACTTTGCGATGAAACATTATAATTGAACTAATGAGGTGGTGATCTTTGTTTTGACTCTGCTTTGTTCTTTGTGTCGTTGCCGGCAGGTTTCGCTGCAGCCGTGCCGTGGGTGCTATGGTGTGTTGGGTCATTTATATAATTTTTAGTTAATGGTGCGGTTTTGTTCAGCATTTTTTGGAATATTTATTCGTTTGACAAACTAACTCAAATGAAGTGTGAAATGCGTTGTAGTTGAGTTAGGACGAAATCCATTAATTTGTGTGTTTTAATGTATTACAGCACTGATCTAAAATCATTAGTGTAGCATTCCGAAATTTAAAAATGTGTTAATACAAAAGTGTATGGAGTTAAAAATAATAATAAATACTGCAGAAACCATTTATTTTATTTTTGCGTGTAAAGTAACCCATCATTCTTGTGAAATTTGTAACTTCAGAAGCTAATGTTATGAAACTGTACTTTTTTAGTTTGATGTATTAGGGATGCATCGATACGCACTTTTGCCGATACGATACCGATACCGATATTTATAAAAAAATATTAACGATACTGATACTGTTGCGGAGAGTGAAGATTTCAAAAGGTGTAAAAAGTTGTGGGTTTAGATTAGAAACAGACGAGATTACTTGTGTAATATTTATTTTAAATGCTTACTTCATAACGAAATTTAAAAAATTATAATTTAACAGAACTTTACGTTCAGGTGATTATATGAGTTATAATAGTTTGTTGGTGTAGTAGTCATGAAGCTCGCTTAGTGAGCTGATTTTAGGTCGGTGGTTCGAGCCCCATTTCAGGACACAAGCAATTTAGTCCTATTTTCATAGCACAGGCTTTTGACTTAGTTTGAGAATAGTAAGAATATTGATGTGACATGTATTCTGTCTTCGCATCTTTCTTCTTAAAAAAAAATAGAAATTCATAATTAAAATTCACATTTATGAGATTTACATTCAGGAAACATTATTATTATTTCTTAAATTATTCGGTGAAAGCCGATTTCGTAAGTCTGTTACCTGCTGTTGAGAATAGCCTTTCAGATGTGACAGCACTCATTTGGAAACTGAAATATTTTTGTGCCATTTTTTTTAAATTTGATATAGATATAGAATAGAAGAAAAATATATAGAACATCACTGCGCCAGAAAACGAGAGAATCTGCTTCTCTTGATATATTAGGTGATCTCAGATATCTCTCTAGTTCTTCCTTTAGAGAATCAGTGCTGAGAGAGGCTCATCTTCTTCAGCCTCTTTAATAATATTTTCACAAACGCTCCATAACCCACATCTCGTTGATGATGGTGATCGTAATCTAGGTTCGAATCCCGGTAGCAGCCAAAATATTTTTTCGTTAATTTGATTTTTCTGTATGTCTTTGTATGTGATTAATAAATTTGGTTTTACTTTATACTCTTTCAGATTTTCAGTATCATCAGATAATGAGCTCGCTCCTATTTTGACTGATCACTCGCAAGATCTGGTCTTAACCTCCAGCCTTGTATCACTTAAATGCATTTTAAGAATAATTTTACTTGCTCACTAACTTCTTTGTAATGACTTTATTTTGACTGTTGTATTTTTTAATATTATTGTTTTTTGTCAAGTTTCAAGTAGTGCATAATGACTATTTTTATAGAAACGATCGTATGCGGGGAATAAAAGCAAAGGCAGCAATATCCAAAGCAAATTTAATGCAGTCATCTAGGATAACTAATTTTTTATGTACTAAATTCGAGAATTTATAGGAAACATAGCCTATAAATTTATAAGAAATATGATTTTGGAAGCAATAGACATATAAATCGAGAATTCATATTTATTTTAAATTAGTAATCCTCGGTGGCTACATACAAAACATTTTTTGAATATTGCTGCCTTTACTTTTATACCCCACATATAATACTAATTAGATTCCATTGTAAATCGTTTTTGTGACTATTCTAATTCAAATACCTTCTTTAAATATGATTTGATTTTTTTTCTTTATGTGATGTGAATTATATGATTTGTTTTTATCTCTGTCTGAAATGAATTTGTTAAGTGCACTTTATAATTATTACACACTTATTATACACTAATTTATAATTAAATTTCAAAAACGGTACAGGTAGTTGCTTTAGAACAGACTAGTCTAGTTAAGCAACTACCTTTACCTTTTCTATGTAATAAATAATTTAGAATAAATAAATAAAATAAATACTGGAAATATTATTCCCCTCAATTTACACTTACTTCTAGGTATGTTGTGCATGAAAAGAGTAAAATTAGAATTTTGCCATATTTTTTTATCAATAGATATGATTTCTTAAATATTTTATAAACACGCTTTCGGTTTAAAAGAGCTTTCATATTTATAATCCCTGAACTGAAATATATTTTTTCCAATTGAAAATCGGATCGGCTATCAAAAAAATCTGTTAAAAATGTAAAGATGCGGTAGGTAAATGAAAAACTTTTTAAAATATATATTAACAATAATTTATTACTAAACATATAGGAAACATTCACACATATTGTACAAGATTTTCACAATCATATAAATCCCTTAAAAGTAACATGGTTAACTTTCATTTCTAAACCTAATTTATTGTCTTTATTCACAGTCTCCAGATTGAGCAATCAAATGTTTTGACGAAAGTGACATTTTCATGCTCAACATATCTACTGAATATTTTAATCAATCACTTTTCAGTCAATCACCAAGCTCTTTGGTCATCTTCTCATGTTGCTCTATATTTTTTATTATTCAAAATAACAAATAAGTTATCGTGAAATGGCACCAATGGTTTTTTCGATCCACTCCACATTTGAAGTTATTTTATCATACATCCGTGGTCTGCCCATGCCGACCTTGGAGCACGCTATTCTCCAGTTGCTGACACCCAAAAGCGACCATCTTCCTTTGGCAGGATCCAGACATGCAATTGGACTTCCTGCAAACTCTTCCTCCTGATATAAAAACAAAACAATACAATTATAATCAAATATAGATTTTTTAAGTTATTTTCAAAGCTTTAAAAGTCCCCAGACGGAGCATAGTGCTATCAACTATCAACAATAGTGAAGAAGAAAATTAAGAAAATTCATTATTACTAATCTGTTTAAATTAGATCAATAATTTTTATAGATCAATATTTTTTCAAAGGAATCTCTGGAGAAACAGAGATCATCACAAGATGGTTTGTACATTAAATGAGTTCAAAGTTACTCTTTTTTTGACAAAAATACTAGTGATGCAACGAATACTACTTTCACGAATGCGAATATCAAACCTACTATTCGGCGAATACGAATATCAAACCTAATATTCGGCGAATACGAATACGAATACGAATAATTCAACAAGGTAATAAATAATAGAGTTCCCGAACAAAACAAAATAAACTCGTCTCAATGGGCCGGCTTTGTTTTGGGATGATTTCACTAACAAGTAATGTACACAAACCGATATCTTTATTCTTTATAACAAAAACAAACAAATAAAATTATACCTATTTAAATTTAATTTACCAGATTTCTTATCGAAATGTTTCCAAATATCACTTTTTTTTTTTTTTCGTTATTAGATTTATTTTGAAATTATTTTATAAGAGTTAACACTTTTACACACAACGGAAATAAAATGGAAAGAACAATAAGTATTACAAAACAAAAACTACATGGAATGAGCACCTAACCTTTTTAAAAACCCAAAAAAAATAGATGAAAGAACTCATGTTATACTGTGAAATAAGAAACAAGTAAAAATTGACAACTTGAGTTCCATAGAAAAAATAATTTGAGAACTCAACAAATCCATTCATTCAATTTAAGGGGAATCCCCAATAATAGAGGTGTGTTCGGATTCACGGTGCACATTCAAATCGTAATTTGCGTTGCTTTCAGTTATAAATAGCTTGTTTTTAATATGTATTCGTAATGATATTCGTGATGGTATTCGGCAAATACGAATATTCGTGATGATATTCGGCGAACACGAATATTCGTATTCGTATTTGTTGCATCACTAAAAAATACATCCACACTGAGAAAGTGGAGTTTTAAATACATATATTAATAAAGTTTTAAAACAACATTCACACTATCCCTGCAGAAAATAAACTCACATTGCAGTCCTCTTGTTGATACAATGACTCGGTGCAGAAACTGTTGACAGTCGCTATGCTGACATTTTCACATCTCTCCATCGGAATCATTCTAAGGTGAACTCTTTGAAGCTGGTCACGGTTCCTGGCCCAGCCCAAAGTATTACAGTAAGAATGATTGGCATTAATTTTCACTTGAGGTAAACAAACAGGTCGAACAAAGTCCGTCATTTTGACAGGATCTTCCATTTTGATAAGTACAATTGTGCTGCCCTCTACTGGTGACTTTAGCATACCAACAATCCTGCGTTCTTGTAGCCATGGTGATGAACTTGATACTCGCACAGAGCCGAGTCTCGCTATCCATTCTGCTTTCGGTTGACCCTATATGATAATAATAAAAAAACTATTAAAATAATGTACTAAATGATACAAAAGATTGATAGAGATTGGTTAAAAATGATTTGACACTTCCCATAAACGATTTACAATTTGTACCTGGAAACAGGATGCAGTTGTAATAAGCCATTCTGGAGAAATAAGAGTGGCGTCACAAACATGTGAATCTTCTTTAATTAATAATGCGTGCCATGGCCAATCGCCGTACGCTGCAACTTTACCAAGTCCATCTATTCCTGTTACCTCCCTTGTAGATTGTTTACCGCAATCTATGTATTTAGAAAATTTATATGTTATTAAAACTAACAGCAGAAAAATAATTTAGGTGCATGGCTGCCATATGTGTTAGAAGTGATACTTCTGTATTAAGGGGGAAAAATGGGAAAATATTATCATTTAAGCCATAGCCACATGTGTTAGAAGTGATTCTTCTGTGTTAAGAGGGAAAAAAAGGGAAAATATTGTCATTAAAGAGAGGAATAATCACACTGTTTTATAATGTATTGGAATTATAGTTCATTTCACAATATATAAAAATATATAAAATATATAAAAAAAACTACATGATTGATTGAAATATTTCAAAAACACAAACATATACTATGTAGGTGTGTACATTAGTACATAAATAAAATCTTCGGAATGAATCGTACTATTGAAGATATTCCGTACCCACGTCAAACAATTAACTGTGATCATACCTGTACTTTTGATTAAGTAACACAGCAAACAGACATTAATAAATTCTGCAAGTTTTCATCACTATTTTACCTAGTCAACTAGAGTGAGCCTTACATGATAGATAGACTTCTTTCCATTTGAGAAAACAATGGAATTAGTATGTGTAAGCCGTGAATATGACGCACATTGTTTCATTGTGTTGGTGTTTATGCCCGTAAACACTAACACAACGAAATAATGTGCCTTATATGAAAGAGGTCATGTCAAAATAACATGTCAAATGTCATTATTTATCATTCTATAGACAATATGTTCCCAGTCATCCAGATGTTTTGTTATATTAAAAAAACTAAATTTCATAAAGGTTTAAATTTCATTGTCCAGATACTTTATTATACTAAAAAAACTAACTCCCATATGTTCTTCTGATATTTTAGGTTGTTTTCCTTTCCAGACTGATTAAAATTACTGTGTCGTGGCCAAAAAAGTTTCAGTAAAAAAAATTCCATAGTCTTTAACAAGCTTATAAATAATTTTCTCAATGTTAATGTATCGAAACTTACCAAATTTAGAGCACTTTACGTACATGACCTGCTTATCTAAACATGGTGTTTTAAGAAAATTGATAACCGGAGCCAAGGGGTTTTCCACTTCCACATAGTTCATGTACACTTCATCATTAGTTTTAATTTTAATGAAGTCCACCTCTCTATAAGAAAGGAACATATTTATCGTTATTCACATTATTTTTTATAAATAATAGTTGACAGTAAGATTGTAATCAATTGCTACTAAATTTTTATAGGTAGGTAAGTGATAAAATGACTTCATTGGCAGAAATATTACATTACATACATACATACATACATACATTCATATAAATACAATTGCATACATATAAAAACTAGTGGATCCATCACATCTATATTTCTAGTGGAGAGCAGAATTTGCTGACGATTTGGTGCAGAAGTTTGTGCTACATTTCGGCCTCAGTACCCTCGAGTGATGGTTCATGTTATGTATAGATAATAGAACTCTACAGACGCACCTTCATAATTTTTATATAAGTAGGTAGGTACATTACATAGTAAAGCAATATTTATTTCTTGTTTTATTAAATAATTGGTTTCATCATTCCAATGAAACCAATTTATGGAGGTGGCAGAATATCAAAGTAAACCTCTCCAAAATGTATTCATGTGTGAAAATATACGAATTAGATATAAAAATTGTTGAATTTCAGTTATTCAATTTCGACCAAAATCTCCAATGTCTAGTCCGTGGTGAAATGACATCTAACAATCAGCCCATCCGTACATTGAAACTAGTTTTGATGGTACATGTAACTAACAGTTAGAAATAACTGAATGTGTTAGTAACTTTTATTACTATTCAATTTATTACAATCAAGAAATAATAGTTTCCCATGAACAAAACATGCGATTTTTGATTGTGCGAATTGTACTTACTTAAATGAAAGAGAGTTACACAATGATGAAGCAACTGCTTTGACTGAGGTACTAGATTCATTCTGTGATCCTACACAGAGCTTTCCCAAGTTACCTTCTTCGTTAAACACAACATACCCTTCAGAGTGATATTCAGATTGATACGGGGATATTGTTGGATATTCGGCCAGATGTGATATATTTGGTGCGATTGTCACTGAAAAGGATAAATGTTATTTTATTTCTCAACGTTGGGAACTTTTTCTTAGTGCAACCAAGTTAAATATATATGTATCATCATAAATTCTTTGTGTTATATCAATGTGATCATGAGAAACAATCATGGGATTGTACACAATTTCATTCATCGTCATCTGCCACGGTTAGATTTCTGACACAAGGTTTTCCCATCCGACTCTGTCTTCTTGCACTAGCACTTCTCCCAATACCAGATGGAGCCTTCCTAGCAAAATCCAAATACATATGTGACCAGTTAGAAATATATAGGGGAGACTGACTGAGACTTGATCCTTATGGGAGACTAGATACACAAGATTTGTGTATCTGTGAACATTGCATTATTTTTAACTTGCAATATTAATAGTCTATTGTACCCGCTAACTTTCTAAAGAAGTGACATCAGTCAGACTTGACAATTGTACAGATGGTGGATGGTTTGGTGTTTGTTGCTAAAGACATATATTTTTTATTACATTTTATTGTGATTAAACAATTACATATTTAGAAATGTTACAGGTATGCAATGCAATGCAATGCAATTGTACATAGTTTTTAATTTCGCACAGAAAAAGAAGGAAGTCAATTATGTATGTAGTTTAATTGCATACCTACCTAAGTGTATCATGTGTCCCTAAAATATGAGAGACATGCTCTCCCTGATCAAGTCATCCATAGTGTGGGGATCAAGTCTCCTATACATATGGGTCACTTGGTACCATTCCCTTCCTCTACTGTTGGAGGGATAATGACAAATTTACGAACCAATGTAAATGATGATTATACCAAGTATGCCCAATTAAATTCCATATCTTTGAGTATAAAGACTTTTGAAATATGATATGCAATAAGGGAATTAGAGGTAAAAAACAGAAGGTGGGACAAGTGTCCCCAGTCTCCTGTACATATACATATTCATTGTTTTAGTAATATATTATGGTGCAAAATTAAACAACGATAATGATTTTCTGATTCTTTAATTCAATCACATAATTTATATATTCTTGTAGATTTTCATTATAATAATCCTGAATATAAAAGAATTTTAAAATGAGTACATAATACAAAGTTGTTTCGACTGTAAATAGCTTAACACAGTCAATCTGTGCCGAGAATATAGAATAATTCAAATTATCAATAATTTTATATGTTTTGTGTCTACACAATCAAGTAATCAATAATTTTATATGTTTTGTGTCTACACAAAAATAATCTTACAATTTAATTCTTAATTAGAACTTTCAACCCCGGAGATTGCAGAACCGAGATTACGGTGCTGGCAAATTTCAACCCCGGGAAATGAAAATGTTTAAATTATTAGAATAAATAAGAATGGGAACAGGTGCCTTATTATTATTTTTTGGGTATTGATCAACTTAAATTGTGTTAACAAAATTCAAATATAAAAGTAACTGCACAAAAATAAAAAACCAAAAAAAACGAGTAAGCCTTACAGTCCTGTAATGAAAGTAATACTATTGATCTCTCAGTTATTGTGAATTATTACAGTGTCACCATAATCAAAGCTATAAAAATTTTGAAAATATACTTACAGCAAGCCTTTTCATCACTTCCATTTGGACAGTCCCTGACGCCATCACACCTCTTCTGTGGGGGCAAGCATCCCCTTCCCAGCCCACAATGGAGGTGACCGGGCGCGCAATATGTGCAGGAGGCCTCATCAGATAAGTCTTCACAGTCTGGCACCCCATCGCAGACCCTCGGAGACATTGCGTTAGCTTGTAGGCTTTGTACACAATCTACAAAAGAACAATGTTCACAGTATAATTATGAACTTATTCAAATCCAAAAATATTAATATAATATATATTATGTTTAAATTTTAGTTTAGTAGAAGCCATAAGCGCTATCAAATCTTGGAATATTTTAAATCATTATAACACCAATACACATCAGATAATATGCGGCAGCCCCCGTAGCCCAGTGGGCATGACACTGGCTTCTCACACTGGGGGTTCGGGACTCGATTCCCGGTGAGGTCACAATTAATCTATATAATATATAACAAGTAGCTTGTTGGTCTTGTGGTTAGGACACTCGCCTCGTGATCCAAAGGTCGCGGGTTCGAACCTCACTACAGACTAGCAAGATAGTCCTATTTTCATAGCACAAGCGTTTAGCTCAGTTTGAAAATAGTAAGAATATTAATGTGACACGTATTCCGTGTTCGCATCTCTATTTTTTTTTAAATAATAATAATAATGTGATTTACTCAAGCCTGGGTATTTATAATGTGTTTCTGTTCCCGAAATACATAAAAAATAAGAGATATGTACTTACAAATAATTTTTGCATATTTATTTATTCAATTCTACTTACACTATGGATAAAGAAACTTACATAATAACTAAAACCTAACGTCAAATATGTTGATTTTTTTAAATATCTACTGGAAATGTCAAGAAATGACTTTCTTATGAACAATTGTTTGATCAGGAGTAATAATAAATCATAGATTTTTGCATTTTCCACCAATAAAACAACCCGCTTTGACATAAATCTATACTTTTTTAACTTTTACTACTACCACTGAACAAACAACCAGCCGGTAGACCGTTTGATCAGTACCTACCCAGTTAACAAACATCTCCAAAGAACTTATTTTGGAATAATTTGTATATAATATGCCAGGAAAAACACATGTTTGATAAATCTTCCCTTTTCTTAGCTTTAATTTTCATAAAAAGTGCATTTGTTACTATTAGTTAATTTGCCCAACCTCCTTTTGGTCTGCATGACGTTGGCCCCGTATACTCAGGAAACCTGGAGCAGTCCAAAAGATCTTTGAATCTCGCTGGTAAACGACTACCACAGCCTGACCAAAATCCTCGGCAATAACTTCTGCATGGCAAGAATAGTCTGTCTTCCTCGTCCCTCGGCAAACATGCAGGCTGGAGGAGCTGTTATGAATTCTATGTTTTAGCACACAATATGCAATTGGATTCATAATATTATAGCATAAAGTAGTAAAAAGCGGTAACATTTCTGTAATAAATGTAATGTATGCTTTTTCACTAGGTACTGAATAATGTTAGCTCTAATAACATTGAAAGATTTGGCAGATACCTACTTCGTGGTGCAACATTATAATTTCAAATATGTTTTATTATACTTTGTAATGCACACACAATATGAGTTATTAAATTACAACTATAGTTGCGAGAGGAGCAGTCCCTCTCATCATCAGGTATAGATAATAAAGGTATAGATAGTTATTATCTATACCTGATGATGAGAGGGACTGCTCCTCTCGAAACTATAGTTGTAATTTAATAACTCATATTGTGTGTGTATTACAAAGTATAATAAAACATATTTGAAATTATAATGTTAGCTCTATTTATTTTTTCTGACCCTTATAAGATTGTTGATCTAATAAATGATATAGGAGTACTTATGTGGTTTATGAATTTCATGGTGTAGGAAAATTATTTTCTGATATACATACAGAGTGTAACAGAGCTAGTCCACAATACTTTACTGGTAGATTCCTGTCTAAATTATGAGTCAAAAGTCTTTAAGCAACTATATCCTAATATCAACAGTTATGGTGTTTAATGGAGGATTTCAATTTTTTTATTTTTATATTTCTGATCTGTCTTCTGTTAAACGTTGGACCATCTTGAATGTAACTTATATTAAATATTTACTTTGATACAAGTCAAATAAAATGAATCCGTTTTTAATATTCAATATACATAAATTACTTTCATGATAGAATGAAAAAAAGGTGGATTAGATAGTTTGGGTGTGTTGAGTGAATGAATGAGGAAAGAATGGTAAGAAAAATATATGACCCAAGTGTTTATATCACCAGAAAGAGAAGACGACCGCGGAAGACGTGGCATGACCAGATTAACCAGATACTGGAAGATGGTCGTGTTAGTAGTCTCAACGATAGTTGAGCTTGTATGCGAAGATGTATGAATTTGGATGAGGAGAATATTGAGAGAAAAAAAACACGTTTTGAAGTTGTATATCTTTATCAGTATTGATACTAGGATATTGTTTGCTTGAACATTTTTGACTCATTAGACAGAAATCTATCTGCAAAGTACTGTTGACTAGCTCTGTTACAGTATGTATGTAGAGATGGTGGTAACCATAGTACAGTAGATCCTCATTATTTTTTCAAATTAACGAGGTTCAACAACAAATTCAAGGGACCCCAAAAAAACATTTCGAATTAAGCGGAACCCCGTTGATTTGAAATTAAAGGTAGAAAAAAAAATTGTAATTCGTTTGCGAAATACAACAAAAATCATAAAATTCAACAAAAAATGCCATTATTTTTTTGAAAAACGTTTGTAGTTTTGCATATTTCAAGAAATCATTTTAAAAACGCAATATTTATTATTCTAAAACAAATATCGAGACATTTCTATTACTTAGCTACCTGATATTTTTTTTTTAAAAAAAAAATATTTTTTTAAATTTTGTATAATTTCCAAAAAATTTGGAATTATATGTTCAAGAATGTATTGATTTATGTTTTCGAATTGTTGAGGTTAATATTTGAAATTAACATTTTGTGATTTGTGTTTTTTTAGAAAAATTAGAAAAATTCAAATTATGGCAAATTATTATCGGGGTTGGAATTAAGGGCATTTTATTTGTATTAATTCACAATCATTTGATATTAATTAATAAAGTTCGCACACCACGATTTCTTCTTAATTAAAATCTATATACCTATATAAAACAAAGTTGGGTTGGTTACACCATTTATAACTCAAGAAAGGCTGGACCGATTTTTATGATCTTTGCTTTGTCGGATTTGTCTCCGTCTAGAATAGCGGAATCATTATTAAAAAATCAGAAAAAAATCACGAAAAAAAAATTAAGAACAAAATTCTTTTTCTCATACATTTTGTATGGAACGGCTTTATTGATGATATCTCGAGAACTGATTGTCTGATTTCGATTATTTTTTTTTAATTAAGGATAAATTATAGAAGTCTCACAGAGACAAAGCTATTTATATATGAGAAAAGTGGATGGAAGTCTCTTATACGATGGCTCAGGGCTTATAACCTATATGAGCTGGCTTAAGTGATCACCCTACACAATGCAACGTTCAACAATTCCATCGTAAGGACATCCA
The DNA here is from genome assembly GCA_016648135.1 of Agrypnia vestita. Classification (NCBI taxonomy): domain Eukaryota; kingdom Metazoa; phylum Arthropoda; class Insecta; order Trichoptera; family Phryganeidae; genus Agrypnia; species Agrypnia vestita. Next base: position 15,297 of record JADDOH010008306.1, read on the forward strand.
CACATTATCAAATTTTTGAAAGTTCTATATATATGTTCGAATCAGGAGCATCTATACCTATAAAAATCAATGTATGTCTATCTGTCTGTCTGTTCTCAATACAAATGTGACCTTTATTCTGAATCTGTCTTTAGGACCCATAGGCGACATTTCCCCCCTCTCCTTTTACCCCTTATTCCATGCAAATTTGTACCGTTTGACTGATCTGACTCAAATTTTGTACACTTATTTTTGAGGACCCGGCAGATAACACAAGTGACATTTCCCCCCTCCTCTTTTGCCCCTTCCCCTCCCCCGATATATTATTCATGCAAATCTGTACCGTTTGACCGATCCGTCCCATATTTTGCAACACCGGGTACGAACAGTTAGTTCATAATAAAGGACAACACAGCTCAATCACATAGTCATCCGTATTCTGAACTAAGCAATATTGCTATTTCTGTTTCTTGACAGTTATTGTATATAGCATTGTGGCACCATTTTTTTATGTTTGAAAGGTTTGAAATTAATTAATTCAATCAATTAGAAAACTCGTTATTCGTAATTGTGAATAACATAACGTTTGTTTACGTTTTAGAGCTTTCTGATTGATTGAATTTATTAATTTTAAACATGTCAAACTTAAAACATCGAAATTGACGGCAATACAAATTTATACATACCTGTCAAGATTGGGATAAAGATAAAGATAAAGACATCCCAATATTGCTTTTTTCAGAATAGCACAGAATGTCATAAAACCATTCACTCCAAAACATACTACGGTATTATCATTGATACTAAACCTGGCAAACAAAATCATAGGCCAGTCTGTAGCATTCAGCGTCTATCAACTCTCTGAATGCAATGACATCGTCCTGAACTTCCTTGAGAACATCCCAATATTGCTTTTTTCAGAATAGCACAGAATGTCATAAAACCATTCACTCCAAAACATACTACGGTATTATCATTGATACTAAACCTGGCAAACAAAATCATAGGCCAGTCTGTAGCATTCAGCGTCTATCAACTCTCTGAATGCAATGACATCGTCCTGAACTTCCTTGAGAACATCCCAATATTGCTTTTTTCAGAATAGCACAGAATGTCATAAAACCATTCACTCCAAAACATACTACGGGATTATCATTGATACTAAACCTGGCAAACAAAATCATAGGCCAGTCTGTAGCATTCAGCGTCTATCAACTCTCTGAATGCAATGACATCGTCCTGAACTTCCTTGAGTGACTTGTGGCCCAGAACATTAGGGTAAGACGTGGAGTTGTATGGGAGATTTTGGCACATCTTCAGCTGAATGGTGGAGCACCGTCTCGGTGGTGGAGGAGCTGTTGTTGGCACTGATGCTGTGACTGTGTTCGTTGACGAGAGAGTGACTGGAGCTGCTAATATGGCATTACTTTCCTGGAAAAGTGAATTTTAGAATCTTTTTAAATTCATAAACTTTAAAAAAATTCAATTAAAACTTAACATCAATATTTTCTGGCTGTATATAAAAGATAGATATATATGTTCTGGCTATTCTGTAAAATAAGGCTAAATCGCTTCGCTCCTCCGTTTCTTTTATATTTTTCCCCAATTAAGTACATTTCTCTTATTTGGAGGAGATTCACCCTGTCAAATAGTTATAAATATTATATGTATTTATAAAGATTTTGATATGTTGCAACTCATAATTGAGTTGAACAAAATATGTTCACATTGCAGATGCCAGAACAGGTGAATATCTTTCCACTAAGATTTTTTATTTTATTGTGATTTGATTTTTGTCACAGTAATAATTATTTCTCACTGTTATCTTTAAAAACACCGTTCATCGGTTTCTACACTTTTGAAGATCAATCAAAACAAAGCAGGAATCCTTGATTCCAACCAAAAGAGTGTTATTAGATTTATTAACTAACCATCCCATGTACCCAGAACAGTATCCAGAACAGAACCTGGCAAAAATTGTCCACGTGGTAGAACCCTATCATAAACTACTTAAAAAATTATACAAATATTAGGGTATTACATATATCTACGAATATTAGAGTATTTTTCTGGGTCACACCAGACACATGAAGTGGGTACATTGAAAATCTGAATAATATTACATATAATAATTACATAGGAATATTACGAGACATACCTATATATTTTTTCAAGATATGTAAATGTTTACTTAAAAGTCATACTTCAATGTACTGACTGCACTGTTCACCTGGTGGAACCATGTCATAAATTATTTAAAAACTATTTAAGTATAAGACAACCAATTTTTAACACCAACAACCAGTGGGTAGGCTTATCAAATCAGTACTCTGTTTTAGCTGTTAAAATGTTAACAGAAGTAAAAAACGTTTTACCCACCTGAATTTCCAAGCTGTTTGGATCTATTGTGAGGTTTACAAAGTATCTGGAATTGTTTTGCAGTTTGATCTCTCGCACCAGCACTGTCTCCACATCGTGTACATCAACATCCGTGTACGAGGGATCGAAATGCAAGTCAAAGTGAACCGTCATGTCCTCATTTCGTGTTCTGAAAATTAAGTAAACGACCTTTTAGTTATTTTAATGTTACAAAATAATTATTATTAATTGGTGGTTAATTCATTGTTAGCTCGCTTGGTTCACTTGGTTGATATTAGCTTTGCTTTGCCATACCGGCTAGAGGCACGAATAATTTCACTTTCCTGTATTAACCACAGATTTTTATTTCTATATTATTTGAAAAAGTAAGAGTTATAATCATTTATAAATGTTATAATAGTATAACATTGTTAACAAACATAATTCTTCCACATCCCCATCTCACACAGATCATAATCACAAGTAAAGTAGCCCATATACAACTTGGCGAGCAATTATCCTATTTTATAAGTGAAATACACCCCTTTTTTGCATTAGTTTTTTACAATTTTACACAAGATTTTCTTTTTTTTCTTAGGGGCGGTCGTATCAAGTTGGATTATAGTAATGTTTCGTAAAAATCTGTGTTTTTTACGGAAACGGGTTATTTGATTGGTGAAAAACGCAAAAATCAATAATTTGAATGAAATATTACTATGAACCAAGTTGATGAAACCGGCCCTGAGTGGAGGAGTTTAAAAAGACAAGGAAGGACACAACTTCACACACAATAGTTTTTTGATACAATAAAAGTTTTGCAAAATATGGCTGCACTTGGTCCACGTGCAAATAATATTGTTATCTGACTTGTCCTGAGTGCTTTCAACCCCTTGTTTTATATTAAAGTTTGGCTGCCATCATGAGCGTCGGTAATTAGTCACTGTTTTATTCCTCCCAATTATTATTTTTTTTTTTTTTTATTTCGTTTAATATATAATATAATAATAACCGTTTAATAATTTTTTTTTAAATAGACGGGCACATTTCTCGCCATGTTTTGAATTATCAAAACAAGTGTTTTTATTTCCATACGCAAGAGAAAAATAATTTTTCGTACCCATTGCTAGAGGAAAGAGAGATAACCTGGAGACATTGTGATCACTGGGAATGTACGAGGACGGAGGACAAGATGACGATCTCCAATAAGATGAGCAGACCACAATCTCACCACATTATCTCATTGCCAAAAATAACAATAGGCTGATTGCTTCTTGTAAATTTTTAGGGCCAGCCGTAGGTCACCAATCCTCTCTTATGTATATCAACAACAATATTCACGCTGACGCAACAATATTTTTGTTGTACAACTTTATTTTTATTTGATTCCTTAGGGGAGTGACTATTGTACTTTTATTAATTGTCTCTACGGTGCAATTTTGTGCTCATTTCATATACTTGGCGTCGTCTTCACCTCATTTACTTACGATTCATACTCTTTGGGGTTTTAATTGTATTTCCTCACATGTATATTATGTATCATGTCTCATTCTATTTATTGTATTGTTTACTATTGTTGTGTATTGATTTCTTTATGAACTTTACTGCATTCCATGTAAAGATGTTACGGTAATCTTATTTAATAAAAAATAAACTATGGTTTTCCCCCCCTCATTGCATCTGGGAGACAGTGAAACAGTTAGAATACGAGTTTAAGTGGCGAGGAGAGGATGACCACTTTAGCATATATAAAAAAATTATGCTAGCTGAATTGGGTGACGAAAGTTTAGAGCCGATATGGGAGGTATTGCTCATAAAACAACCCTGGGAATATGTTGGGTACCTCTTCACTTCACTGACCCAACAATTTCGAGTTGCAAAAGTGTCTTGCCGACAAGATAATTCATGTAGGTAAGTCAAGCAGTATTGTGTTGTAGAGGTAATATTGCTGTGTCCAACTTGTAGGTTATTAGACTAAGGATACGATAAAGTATTGTTAGGGACCTCATGCAATTGCATCAGAGGAGGTATACACACGAGCTACAACACAACAGAAGGACACATCACCAAGTCTCCACAGCAGGCCGAGCGCCGCCACCGCCCGCGCCCCGTTCTCGTCTCGGCCGGACCTCACGCTGCGCGCGTTCTCAGTGTTACTCCGTTACATCTTCACTTGCCCCCGGAGTTTATCTCCGAGTGAGAAATAAACACCTACACGCAACCGCAACACTCTTTGATTCCGCCACCACGCCATTAACTAAAGATCAATACCGAACCGTTTAACAACGCTTTGATCTTATCGTGTCCAGTTGGGTACTTAACTGAACTAAACTCAATCTATCGAAGTGATATTACGAAACTGTACACTTTACATTCCTCTTAATACTAAATGTTTTTCGAAACGCCGACTACGGCAAGGTAGGTACCTCTCTCCCGAGCGGCCGACAATCGTTGTACTGCTTGCTTACTACACCGCGCGGTGGGACACGTTCGCTCACGAAATGCACTTGCCTAGGAGTGCAATGTTTTATCGCAATAACAATAATGTCTGCGGCCGCCTTTACCGCCTCTAAACGCAATTTAGCGAATCCATTAGAGCGAATAAGTGTACTTTGGTTTATTGCTCAATTGTAACAGCGGGCAGCGGTAGTTGTAGACAATACTGGCCGTTACTTTCACTGGATGCTGGAGTGGAGATGAGAGATATGAAGCGTTCACTCTCGCGACGTGCAATGAACCGGAAGAGGAGGATTCTTGCACGAGCGACGTCTTGCCAAAACAAATCGCTGCTGCATTTCAATGTTTATTTGCAAATATCGATAGGGCAATTTTTTGTACGCCATGTACGAAGCATGCGGGAAATGTAAATTTATTTTCACTAGCTCGCGTTCTCGCAAAAATTGTCATTACCGCCATTATACAGGTGTCTCGTAATTCAAAGCAAAACCTTTGGGGATTTCTTCTTAATTCAATTTTGAATAGAAAATATTCTTTACACTTTGGGTGAAATGTCGACAGTTACGGAGATAAGCGATATTAAATTTTTTTTTTTCTATTTCTGGCTTATGTTTTGCAAAACATGAATCATGAAAGTATTTTATATCGAATATTAAAAATTTGTTCGCTTTGATACAAGTCAAATAAAAGAAGATTTGAAGAAAAGAAAAAAGAAACAAAAAAAATAAAAACTTGAAGAAAAATGAAAAATAGTTTTTCCAAGGTTTTTGTCATTTTATTTGACTTGTAATAAAGAGAATAAATTTCCGATATTTCATATAACTTACTGTAGTGATAATTAAGAAATATTGAAATAAAAACTGATGTTACTTATCTCCGCAACTGTCGACATTTTACCCAAAACGTAAAGAATATTTTCTATTCAAAAAAAATATTGAAGTGAAGTGAAGAACTACGAGACATTCTGTATGAGATCAATTTTGACGCTTTGAATAAAATATATAAAGTACTTACATTGTAATTATTAAATTGGGTGAAAAAACATTGTTTCGACTCGAGTTTCGAAAGTATCAGAATGTCTCATCGACGGGCGAGGTATTAATATAAAAATATATTCAGAAAATTTGTAATTTTTCAAGAACACGATACAGAATCCCCAGGGGGCATCATTAATCAAAATATATTATAGATGTCTCATAGAGACGAAGCTTTTTTTAATAGGGGAAAGTAGATATGGAAGTCTTTTTTGGGTGTTAATAGGGCTTACGACCTATGGTGCGGCTGGCTTAAGTGATATTTTTTCATTCATTATTATCTATATTTTCGATTGGAGTTTTTATTATTTTTTATTATTTATTCTGAAAATAAGGGAGATATTTTCGAAAATATACAAGGGCTACCATATAGGTGATGAGTAAACCCTAAAACCTTTGTTCTTAGGTATGTATTATGCTTTCATGCAGCTATAGTATATAGGTAGATATTCTATCAATTAGTTTATTTTGCATCGCAATACGTTATGTGTAGCAATATATTGTAACACTTAATTTTTATTTATTCAATTTATATTCCATTCAGTCAATGCTCTATTCGTACCTATTGAAATATTTATGTAGGCTAAGGCACCGCGGCGGGTGGTCACACTGTAGTACCGCGCGTGATGATCATTTATAAGTGATTTAATGAGCATATTTTTATTGTAACTTATTTATGTACCTGTTTTATGGATTATTGTATTTATTTACTGTATTTAAATATGTATGTGGTCTATGTTTTTATTTTTAAGAAATAAAGAAGTGAATTGTCGGGACAGTGCAATAGAGGCAAATTTTGAATGGCAGAGGTGCGCCCAGCTCTGCTTTGCAACGCTGGGTTGCCTTTAACATTAAAGAATGCCAACCGGGCAGCGAATGAGTAGGACCGATATAGGAGCTTTTGCTTATAAAACGGTCCTGGGTAAGCGGTGGGTCTGCCCTCATTGTACCTGTTTTATGTCTTCAAAATGTTAATGCTCCGTATAATATCAAACATTTTACGAGTCCGTATCCACGGATGAGATTTTAGACTCGAGACAATCTCTGAAATGCGGATTTTGCTCCCGTGGCATTCTTTGAACGCAACTCTCATCATCTTTATTCCCGTGTATACGTAAGTACATCATATCGCGAGACTCTTCGTCTCGCGCCTCACACATCGCGCTTGTTGTGCGTTGTAGCAAGATGTTAGTCGAAATAAAAAAACGGAATAAACGTTGGCAATTTCATCCCTTCTGTTTATTTTACTTTTCGGAGTAAATACTTTTTGGGTGACGTTTGTACGCTCGTATCGAATCTTGCTGTCATATAGAACGTCGTGTAGGTGTACGGGTTTGAGTTTATGACTCTTTCTACCAATCTCACATTAAAAATCTCTGCACAGAAATTTATCTCATGGAATCTCAATATTGAAGTACTGGAATATTGGAATCGAACAAAACTTAAAAATTTATTACGGTGTTAAAGAATAATTGAGCACTTACTCGTTCACAATTTTTCATTTCCAAAAGAGGTTAATTTAATTTAAAATGCATTATCTTCTCAGTTTAGTAAAATAAAATATCATAGCAAATTTCAGTCTATTATTTATTACCGAATTTTAAACTTGTTCATTTTCAACGTGACTCCGTTCATACCCACACTTGACAGTCATAACACACAGCAAAGATAAAAGATGAAGAAACGTATTAACCATTTCCCAAGCATATAATTCCTCGTATTATGTGTTGTGCTCTGAATATCAAATTAGAGATTTTTCTGACACACAAACAACTACAATGTAGACTAGGTTATTAATTATGGAGGTCAAGTATTACCTGTCTAAAGCCAGGATCTCTGTGAGCAGGAACCCCGATCGGAGCTCGCTTCTCCTGAAGACCAGGTTCAACCTCTCCTTGTAGTCCCTGGGGTCCTCTGCCGGGCCTCCCGCTCCTGGACCGCCCGAGGCCCTCAGCGTCCCTCGAAATACTCTCTCGGGGACTGGCTCGTGGGAAAGATAGATCGCTAGAAAAAAATATATTTAGATATAAGGTTCAAATAAAGAAATATGTGTTTGATTTAACTAATTAATCCATTGAACTGACAGATACTTCATTCAGATGCTGGATGGTTTACCCGTAGGATAATATTTTTAAAAAATAACAGAGACTTACAGACAGAACTTAAGAGTAAGTAACCTGTAATGACGAGACTTACAAAGATATGGAAAAACCAGCCAATACTTTGGAAATCTAAAATTTATGCGTTTCTCTTTGTACAATGGAAATATGCACTCCAAGGACTGGTTGTTGGATCAGTGGTAATAGTTAAGCCAAAAGCATATATTTTTACGAAAACGGGTTGTTTGATTGGTGGAAAACACAAAAATATATTTTTATTGTTTCGAATGTTTTAATGTTCATAGAATTCCATAATTACACATATGGAAATAAAAACAAATGTTTTTTTAGTTTTACATTTTTAATTTTTACGAGACGCGTTTCGCCTTATGAGGACATTATCAATATCATTTTTAGGAGAATTTCAGAAATGTATAACATATATTGTAATCAGTTTTTCACTCCTTATGCAATTTACATTTAATCTATTTTCAAAAGATATTAATTAAATAGCAAAAATTTTACGTATTCGATTGAAATATGGTTTATTTTATCGAAAACCATTATTTATTTTTAATTTTTTTATACGAACTATTCTGATATTGGATATTATTTTAAATGCTAGTAGAAGTAGACGACAAAAGAAAATCAAATCATGTTCTAATATTTATTTAAACAGTTAATGTTACGAGCGACATAAAGTTTAACGTTCATGCCCACTACTTATTATCGAATCGAATCAGCATTAATGGCTGCAGGTCGAAGAAGTGAGGCGGAGAGCGTTAGAAGATAAACCAGTTCAAGGTCGGACAGGGCCGCTCAAGGGTTTCCGTCTCGAATTTTAGTTACCGATCGATTCTACTGTATTTAGAAACATTCTTAAATGACGTCAACGGCGTCATTAAAAAATGTTTCTGTACACAATAATACCTCAAAGGATTACAAATACTTACGTTTGCGAACCGCTAAATGATCTGTTTTATACGAGGGTAAGTCAAAAAATTTATTGACTTTTTATTCTAAGATTTATTATCACAAAGGTAGTGTACAAAAGTAAAAATTTTCAAAATGTACATCATTTTTCTACACCATGATCAAACGCACTTGCAAATCACCACTTATCAAAATCTTGCGAATTTTTTTCAAGAAAATGGTTTTCGGTTGGTCGCGAAGCCACTTTTGTACCGCTTACTGCACGTCTAACGCCCGAATACATAGTAAATATTTAGATGATTTAAAGGTTAAGGTATGCCTTAAAAGTGTTACTTTGTACTGAAAATTACGCTTTTAAGGCGTACCGTTCACCTATACTTTTAAATCATCTAAGTATTAACCCTGAACTCGGGCCTAAGGCCCGGTTATATTAAGTTGGATTTAAGTAAAGTAAAACTTCGTTTAAAGCATAGACTTTTACGGAAACGGGTTGTTTGATTGGTGGAGAATGCAAAAATCTATGCTTTAAACGAACTTTTACTTTAATCCAACATCATACAACCGGGCCTAAGGGCCAGTTGATTCATTATACTCGAGCCATCGTAAGATGGCATTTTTGACAGATCGTAATAGTGTTGTGACACACTTAAAATCATTAACGAAAAAATTCAGTCGAAAAAAAAATTCGTCGCACGGTGTTAGTTGAGAAAGTCTTTGTACATAAAAAAGGTTATAGAAGAATAATAAAACACATTTTTCTTAGATAAAAATATTTACTTGAATGTTTCAATCTGATTCATCCCCATTACTGTCACTCTCCACTGAACTATCGTCGCTGCTATCATTTCCTAAATTAATTATAATATCATTATCTAAAATATTATCGATTCTAATATCTCTTTCGTAATCTTCCTTTATTCGTCGCACGGTTCTATTCACTACATTAGCCCAGTCTGTTTGAATTGTACGTTGACAAGCTTATTCTAATAATTTTAACATTTTTGATGTCGTAAATGGAAGTTCTGTATTATGCCTTGCTGCATATCCCTTGATTTGAGCCCATATCAATTCAATTGCGTTGTATTCGCAATGGTAAGGCGGTAATCGTATTACTTGGTGCCCATATTCCGATGCGATTTCATCAATGACGTACCGTGATTTTGCCGGCTTGTTTTGTTTTAATAATTGAAGTAACTCCGCTTTCAACATGTCCATATTTGCATCTATGCCATTTTTTTGAAGCCACACAACGATATCAGCTTTCTTTTGGGACTGAGCAGGCGGCTTATCGATCTTCATCGAGTGGTACGGGGCATTGTCCATTATTATTATAGATGGTTCGGGAAGGCTATACAACATTGTGGTAAACCACTCCGTAAACTATTCTCCGTTCATTTCTTCGTGATAATCTCCAGTGGTTTTTGATACAAGGGCCATCAAGGATCCTTCGACGAATCCATTAGCGGTCCCGGCGTGACAAATTATAAGTCTGCCTCCTTTTCCAATTGGAACTTTAGACGTAGATGCTGCGGTGTCATCGGTCCAAGAACGGTTAACTGTATGGTTGGCATTAAGCCACGTCTCATCCAAAAACACCACATTTTGCCAATCTTCTATTTGGTTCACATTTCGTAAAAAAGTACACCTTGTCATCACGATATCGTTCCTTTCCATTAATATCTTGCGTTTATTACACTGCCTGTACGCAAAACCTAGCTTACTCCTAATTTTTGATAGTGAAGATTTTCCACCGAAAAATAAACCAGCTTCTTTCAGTGATTTCAGTAACTTTTCCCTCGTTGGATATTCTTTGCGTAAATAAAAGTCATACACATGTCTTCGGATGGCATTACTATCAAAATTATCGATGCCTACGATTGGTTTTGATCGTTTTCTCTTTTTTGGCGTGCGAAGAACATTATCATCCATACCAATGTCGCCAAATTTATCCTTGCTAATTCTTATGACAGTTCGCTTTCCAATGTCAAGCGCATCAGCTACGCGATCAAGCACTGACGTCACCGGTAATAATGGCCCACCATTTTGAGCTTCACGTTCGAAATAATCACGAATTTTACAATGAACCCACGTGCCAGACTGTTTAAAACAGTTTTCTTTGAGTGTTTCGGCGTAATGACGAGAATCAAACAAAAATCATTAACAAAGTCCAAATTAACGAGCAGGGGTCAAAATTTATAACAGTATCAATGTCCGAAATCCAAAGCTTGGTAAAAAACAGAAAGCGTAAACAAAGTCCAAATTAACGAGCAGGGGTCAAAATATAAAAGTATCAATATCCGAAATCTAAAGCCAGGTAAAAAACAATATCGTAATCACAGCGTGCACACATTCGTTCTTTCCGTAACAACGTTAAAACAAAACTCTCAAAACCTTAGAGTATCTACAATATATAGAGGGATAATAAAACATTTTACCAAACCTTTATACGTGGTAAAATAGAGCTTACTCAGTTTAAACAATATGGCGACACATGAGAGAAAAAGAGACAAAAAAACATCACCCGGTCTGATCCGTCTTTTATTGTTTTGTAGCCGTTTTCTTTGCCCTTTAATAAAGCCATAGAAAAAGATCATATTTAGAGGGCACAATCGATCTGTCAGATTTGTTGTGTTATTTTGGATACTTATTCTGCGTATTCTACGCATATTATACAGGCAATCAATATCCTATAACATTTTGAATCATTTCGTTCATTCCATATTTAATGTTGATGGACATCACTACTCAGGCGTTCGCGCAATAAAGTATAGCATTTGTCCTCCAATGTTTAGCTGTCATTAATTACGAAACTTCATGTAAGTCTAAACGTCAAAAGTGCCATCATAGAGTGGCCGTACTGTAAAGCTTGGATTAAAGTAATCTTTCGTAAAAACCACAGATTTTTACGAAGACGGGTTTTGTGAATTGTGAAAAACGCAATCTTTCGATGGTTTGAACGAAAAGATTTTTTTAATTATAATCCAAGTTGAAACAATCGGCCCTAAGTCTGTGAGAATCCGCACAGATCGAATCTAAGCTCATTGTGGTCGTTGTGAAAGATTTGGCAGAACCACGAGTGATGTTCAAAGAAGACGCAAGGTAGGTACCTCAGAGATCATACCACCTAATCTTGTTGTCTCGGGTGGAGGGCTTTCTGCTCCCTCTCCGCATATCACACTGGCCCGGCCACTTTTAAGCTTCCCGATCCACAAAACAATGCTTTTATATGATAAAGCATTATCCCCGTACTGAGATAAAGGTCTGCGACGATTTGCGACAATAGCCGGAAGGCAAGTAATGGATGGATACACAAAATACCCGTAATATTATAGTAAACAAATAAAAAAAAACAATTGTTGATATAATTAATTAATTTATATATATATATAAAGAAACCCGTGTTTCCCTACCCGCCAAGTTTTCCCCACAACCAGCCACAACCACCTACCGGTGGTTATGGTGGTGGATAGCCCTTGGTGTCCCATTGAAAATGTGCGAGTCTGGTGGGGGTGGCTGTGCGTGGGTGACGAAAATGTGCTTTCTAGCACATTTTTTTGTTATGGGAAGGCCGCAAATGCTTCAGATTGTTTAAAAATAGGCGCGCCGACTGTGTCGGTGAGTCTAGAGGTTCTGGAAAAACCTGCTCTAGAAAGTTCTGTAAGGAGAAGGTTCTAGAAAATTCCCGAAAGTTCTACAAGGTTCTAAACTGAGTGGCGGAATGTGTCGGTGAGTCTAGAAGGTTCCTGTACATTCGATAAATTTCTTGAACGTTCTGGAAGGAGGATGTTCTAGAAGGTTCGCGAAAGTGCTATGGCGATCCAAACAGTGTACTAAAAATCTACGCGTGCGAAGCCGCGCGGGCATAGCTAGTACTAAATATTTTAAAATTGTCTTCATGATTATTTTATTTTAAAACTTTCTAGAAATCTGTAATTTGACTTTTGATTCAAGTAATTTTTAAAATTTAATTCTTCGACACTGTGCTTAATTATTTAATACGAGTCTTGCACTTCAAAATTTTCATTAGAGATGTATTATTAGTAAGTATCTTAAAATGCTTTAATTCTATTGGGAAAATATTCATTAAGGGTTGATAGTGCACCATCAACATTCTTTTTTTAATTTGATTATAATTATTATAATATTATCAGTATATTTTGTTCTGATGGCCACAGCCCGAAGACGCACCGGAGCTGACCAGATCACCAGTTTCTTCTCTTCTCAGGACAAACATCGTCTAAAACGGGTTTTAAAACAAGCATAACATCTCGAATTGTTATTTGCTATCCTGAGGGCAAGGTCGTGTCATCCACAAAGTCATTGACTTGTTGCGCGGAATACGATGTGCACTCGTTCCTATTTTATTAGATTCCATATCTATTACATTACAAAACTATTTAAGAGTCAAGTAGTCGCACTTATAACGAATATAATTATTTTAAATGTTTAAAAGTTAACGAGCCAACCCACTTAGGTCTATTAAATTAATTAATTAATTAACTATAAATTTAACACTATTTATTACATAGTTGTAATAAAGGACGAAAAATGGACATATTAGAAAACATAGAAATTTATTAGAGTAATATAAATAATAAAAACATAGGTAATTAACATTCAAATCCCACCCATAACATACACACTATTCCCATAATTAGTGTCTCTAATTGTTTTTAATTTTAGTTGAAATAAGTTATTAATAATGAGAATTTGCCTCTCGATAACGTTTTAACTCAAAATAAAATATGTAATGGAATAAAACAGTGTGTTTCTATTCATATTTAACAAACTATAAATTAAATTGTTTTGGTAAGATATTTTAATGAACAATAAAAAATTAATCCATAATGTTAAAATTAAGTAAGCAGCTAAACTATCAAATGGCGTTTGACATTTTGAACTTTTAATAGAATCTAAAAAAATCGAGGACACTTTTTTTCGTTTTCAATGTGCGAATAAAATTAATTATTTTAGAAGATTATATTATTTAACATTATATTATATTCAACAATAAATAAATATGTTTTTTCTCCTGACAAAGATATGGTTTTCTTAATTATTAACTATTATTATCAGGCCACACCGAATTCTTAAAGACTGTGAGGAGGCATTAACAGAAAAGTGCGTACCTTCCTAGTAGGTACTCAACAAATAGAAATAATCTATATCTATAAAACTCAACGTCTGTCTGTTCTTTATTCAAATCAACACCATTTGTCCGATCTGTTCCAAATTTTGTATACTTATTCTTTAGGACCCGGCGACTATATTAGTCGCATCATCCCCTCCCCTTAACATATTTAATGTACAAATCTACATCTTTTGACCCCATCTGACCCAATTTTTGCATACTCATTCTTTAGGACCGGGCGAGTAACATAGGCGTCATTTACCCTCTCCCCCTTTACCCTTCCCAATACCCTGATAAAAAAATTTCCACGCAAATCTGTACCGTTCGACCGATCTGACTCAAATTTTGCATACGTATTCTTTAGGATGCGGCGGGTAACATTTTCCTCCTGGATATGATTTCCATCCCAGTCTAAATTAAATGTAAATATTGTTTTTATTACAGACTTAGCAAAACAATGGAACCTTTGTGTGTCCCAAAAACTTATTTTTAGCTAAATCTTAAACCCGGACAACGCCGGGTACGAACAGCTAGTATCTTACATAAATTATAACCTCCTGGATTTCACATGCTTTGCAAACAACGTTACTTTTCATAAACGGCACTCGATACACGGTTATTTTACAATATAATTTCAACAGCTTTATTTGTTTTCAACATTCAGAATTCATTTTTTTATATTGTTATTTATTTCTCAACTGATAACTCTGTTTCTTCTAATAAAACTGTAGAAAACATAGAAATTTATAAGAATAATATAAATAATAAAAGCTTAATTAACATTCAAATCCCACTCATTACCTCCCCACTCCTATCCATTCTAACCCCGCCTCCTATCCCCGCTCGCATAACATACACCCTATCCCCGTAATTACTGTCTCTAATTGTTTTTAAATTTAGTTAAAATAAGTTACTGATAATGAGAGGTTGTCTCTGGAAGACGTTTTAATTTAAAATAAAATATACAGTGGAATAAAGCAGTGTTTTTGAAACAATGGATGTCGCAAACTGACAATCGTATCGAATATTATGTATACGGCTCAAGAGGGTAATTTATTATGAAGAGCGCAGCGTAGATAGTGAAATTGCTAAGCGATCACGTTTGGCTTGAAGGCATTTTCCCAATAAGCGTCTTAAAATATCACTAGTATTACTGAGTAACTACTTCGGTACCTACTCCGGAACACGGTCCAGAGAAGACCATTTTTGTCAGGGCCGCCTAAGATTATGAGCCAGCAGTACGAGGCATTGGATCAAATGATATTTTATATAATATTTAGAATAACTAGAAATTCGCTCAATCATTATTAAAATAGTCACAGGGTTGCATACCCTCTCGGAGACGGAGGGTCCAATTCCTTCAATGACAACTAAGGTTTAAAATATAGTTATATATCTTCGCATTTACCCCAAAAATGAGGATTAAGTTCAAATAAAATGAAATGTACGAGTAATGAATATTTTTTAATACAGGCAATTACCGTCTATCCCAGACTCTGGTAGTAATTTAACTTGATTTATTTTTATAATACATGCAGATCATATTATTTTATTTGCAGTATTATTTTTTAATAATCAATTATCATAATCTTTTACGGAAATCAGGATATGCCTGTATTCCTTTAAACCGGTTTCCCTTTTTAAACTGTTACGAAAAGATGGTTCGTGAATTAAAAAAAAAACGGTATCGAGATTCTACACGTAAATAGTAGAGACCTTTGATTAGATAACTTAGAAAAAAAATGCCCGAACACTAAAGACAATATAATAATAACCAGATAAATTTTATGACTAGCACGTTACTTGACATATTCCCCATTTCGGCGTCCACTTCTCAATTACCCCCACCATAGCTGAAGCCACGCCCCCATTCAAAAATTGATTTATTTGCTAGAATAGATATTGGATAGTTAGTTTGCGTCCGTCCTGATGAAGATACAGTGGTATCGAAACCGGTAGACGTAGAATTACTAGTTAAGTGTAGAATTACTACAAAGTTGTTTAATCAAAATTGATACCTATTTTATGTTTACGAAGTGTGATTCTACTATATGGTTAGGACTTAGGACGTGCGGCCCTGCTTTTATTTTAAACTGTAAAGGTGAATAAAAAAAGATGTGTGATGCGCGTGACACTGTTTTTCTCGCTTTTTCTTTAAATATATGCTCAAATATAAGAAAGTACGTTAATAATATTTTTCCGATATTGTGAGTGGAATAAAAGAATTCTAGCGAAGACGTGATCGGAATTACGATAACGCATTTTATGTACACCGGTGTATGGTGCCAAAGAATTCGCGTCAATCCATTTAAGTATCGCATTACAGAAACAATGAGCGTCGTAAAACGCTCCGTCGAAATGCAACAATTGGCATTTAAAGGTGGTAAAGCGTCGGTCTCTCTGCTGAGGTCAGTAGGTGGAGCGGCGCTGCGCGGCTCCGGCGGCGACCTCGTCGGGCGCTCGCTCTTGCTGCGCCGTGAAAGGATCTTCGGGGAAGCTGATGACTGAAAGGTCACTTCTGTGTATCCGCTGCACCTTGCTGCTGATGGATGTTGTCCACAGCCCGCAAGCAACAAACAATACACATATAGGGTGTTTTTTTTAAAGGTGCAGAACTTTAAAATAAAGAAAAATACATAAAAGTCATGGTAATCTCCGTGGTATTGGCTTTATTGGAATGATAATTTTATGCCATTAGTGTTATCTAACGGCGAGACAACTAACTGCCTAATAATCAAGCGAGCCGGGGTCCGAGCCGCGTCCCAATAGTTGGTCACATTTTCACGGTATAAACGCTTGGCTTTGTTTGAAATTGTAAGAATATTGATGTGACAACTCAAATCCCACTAACACTACTAGATTTTGCAGATATTTATAAAGCATAAAATAATAACGAGTAATTTTCTATGTAACGTTCGTCACTAACGCTACCAGATGGCAAAAATAACGATAACCTATAAAATAATAATGAGGTGTCAAATAATAACGAGCAAAAAAAACATAATTCTCTATGTAACAATGCTCGTCACTAACGCTACCAAGAAGCTACGCCGCGTTGGATTACGCTGTTTTCACAGCCTTAATTGCTTGCCGAAATATCTAGTAAAATGACGTCATTTTTGACGGGTTGTAGCTAGGTATTCAATATTTTGGATCACTCCAGTTGGAACCGCATCTGTGAAATGGTCTCAACATATTTTACCGTGCTATAATACTCGTTATTTAATAATCACCGTGTCAACTAAAAATAAACAATATTAAATTTATTTTAAGGTTTTAGGATATTTTCACCGCAGCGGAAATCGGAAAGCATGGATAACGGCTGTTGATATTTCGCTGGCGTACGAGTGCCTGGCCTAGTGCGATCGTAAACTATTTCACAATGCCGATGCCGTGGGTAGCTCGCCAGCTCGTAAAGGGCATAAATGCATTACCATCACTTGTTTCTATAACATTTTACAGCAGGTACCATTGAAGTTGACTTTAGTGCTGGTTTATATACTCCGGTCACTAAACAATGGGTCATTGAGTCATTTGAATTGGCCATAACGTTAACATTAGTTTGATACTGCGGTGTTCAAATTCAAACCCAAATACATGAAGCACGGAAGGTATCCTTTGGTCACAGTATAATAAATACATACAGTATGTTATCTTGGCAGTGTCCTTGAAATAAATACCTACGGCCGCTTGGTACTTAAACTTGGTTAAACACGCACCAGGGCTGCTCATTGACTGACTCTTTATGGTTTGGGGTGCCATAAATTGACCTAAATGTATGCGTGGGAGCGTCTCACACCGCTTGCGTCCGTACGTTACTGCAGCCCTGCGGCGACTGAGCAGTTCGAAGTATACCGAGATTTCGAGGGGTGTCGTTTCGGCTGTTTGTATGAAGATATAATACTGTATGCTTTACTATACTGTGCTTTGGTGGTGTAAATCTGTAAGGGACATTAATACGCATGTGGTAATTTTTGCCGCTCGCAGAAAGCGTTAATCTCTGGCAGTCCATCTCTGAGTGAAGACCTGTAGTTATTACCCGTCGGATTATCAATTGGTGTGAGATGACGATACGGCTTAAGCAGCTATATTGCATTAAATTTTTCTAAAAACTCGGCGCTCCCAAGTGGAAACCATTCGCGTGATCCAACAGGCTTCCAGGGATGAGGCTAACAGCATCTCTTGGATAAAGGAGTGGTTCGACCGCTTCAAAGATGGCCGCACATCAGCGGGTAGCGAGCGTGTGATTTTTGGCTATTCCACAAGATTAAAATGCCGCTGAAAAGGACCCGATTCGAATCAAGAGAAAACATTACGCGGAACGTGACGTCCCGACCGAATACCGTTCCAAAAGATGCGTTTCAGAAGTGTTGCCAACAATGGTGGTACCGCTTGGAGAAGTGTATGCATTGCCAAGAAGACTACTTTGAAAGAAATTAGAATAAATATAGTATGTATGAACAAATACGTTTCTGCCGACCAAAGTTTCGATATTTTTTGAACACACTAAGTATATTATAATTTTTTTTATAATAAAGTTGAACAGTTAAGACCAACAAGTTGATTATTTTCTACCCATTTTCATTCTACTTTTACCTGACCAATATACTCAAAAGCGCCTAAAACTAATTATACTCCCCTGGCTGAAAAACCCACACAAATTCGTATTTTTTTTTACATAATCATGATTTTTAAAACATTGATGATTTTTCCATAATGCTCATCATCTGTTCTAGAGTATAATTGTGGATTAGGCGTATAATTTCTGAAAATTTTATTTATATCGAATATTTTCTCACAGATATTTTAATTAAATAGCAAATCAATATATTAATAATGTTGACAATGCCTTTTTTCAATTAATTTTCAACATTTTTAATTAATTAACAATTCAAAAATTAACAGACTTCTGTTTCACCAAACGCCAAAAGATGGACGATTCACGGTAATTTAGTTTACAACTCGACTGCTGATCGGGTAGAGCTTATTAAAAAATGCCTTTCGGTATGGACCGCAAAGGTTTTGTTTTTGAACAGCGGCCATTTAACCCTGCAGCGGTCGCGCATCTAAATGAGACGGCAGAAGTCGCGCGGACTACACACGTAGTCCATTTTTAAATTGAAATAAAATAAAACTTGAGCACAATATCTTTATTTTACTTATGAAAATATAATTAGTTCAGTTTTCTTAACTAGATACAATAAACAAAACTTAATCATAACCTCTGTTTCATAATTAATAAAATATAAATAAAAATCCTCCAAAATTGGCACAAAAATCACAGGTTTGGCTCTAATTGAGATCACAATAAAACTATTTATTTAAAATTATTAACTTATAATATTTTCTGCGCAGAAAAGATACACCATTTTCGAATGATCCCCACAAATGAAGTCAATTTTAAAATAAAATAAATGCAAACAAAAAACATACATCCTTAAAAAATACTTAGGTGATTGGTCGCGCGGACTACATATGTAGTCCAGGATCTTTGCGGAGCCACTGTTACACTTCCAAACGCGATCGGCGTTTGCGCTTCTCTGAGTACGTCCCTCGATAATTCGTTTAAAAGTACCTAGCGGCACGTGAAACTAACGCTTACCATTTTGGAGAATTTTTTTATTTAGTATTAGTGGACTACATATGTAGTCCACGCGACCACTGCAGGGTTAAGATGGTTATAATTTGAAATAGGCTTATTAACGAAATTAAACGAGATATTTACCTGGTTAATTTTTCAAAAAAGTTTTAAAGAAATATGTTAATTGAAAACTAATGTAATCATCGTATAAAAAATTCCTCATAATCTATATGTATATTTTTAATAGAGGGTTGCTACTATGTTTCTCGTTGTCATTGAAATTTCTAATTCTAGCCACAAAAGAAATTTAAGAAAAAAATTATTAAAATATGTATGAAATTTCAATGTAAATATTCAAACTTTATTGGGTAAAAATGTCGGAAATTGACCGGAAATTCTTTTAGAAAACGTGAATTGATACCGTGAAATCACTCATTCTCACACTCGCCAAGTTGAGTGCATTAACATTACAAACAATTTAACATTCTGAACGCAGAGAGGCCCAGCTCGACTCCGGGAAAGGGGGACATGTAGGTAAGATATGCAAAACAAAGGATAAGTAAAACTTAATGGGCGAAGAACAAATAAGAAGTGGGCTGGAGTCGGGCGACAACGTCTCAACGGGCACGATAACTGTACCCGTTGTTAACACAGAATACTAAACCCATTCAAGCGTTTTTGTCGCCATTATTCTAGAAAATTCGTTCAACGGAATAAATAACGTACACGTAAAAACAGATACTCTTTTTGAATTCTACTATGTAACTATTATGCCTGATATTAAAAGTGCTACAGCGTGCAAGCGGAAGTCGCATAAACTGTACGAAAGTTATGTGTGTTTTTTTCTCTTCTGGTATTTCATATTATGATACTTCCGCCTAACTCTCAGTTCCGTCGGTTGACATAAGTTTTTTCTAGACGAAACTCAGTATTTATTTAAAAGTCAATTATTTTACCTAGGATATTTGTATATTTTGCTTTATATTCACCCTGAAATGAAAGAACGAGTAGCTTGTTGGTGTGTGGTCATGACGCTCGCTTAGTGATCTGGTGGTCGGTGGTTCGAGATCCATTCCAGGTCGCCAGCAAGTTAGTCCTATTTTCATAGCACAAGCGATTTAGCTTATTTTAAAAATAGTAAAAATATTGATGCGACAAGCGTTCCGTCTCCGCATCTCTATTTAAAAAAGAACTCCTTATCATCATGCTGTATAGTATCTATTGCCAATAATAAGAAAACATCAAATTATAGATTTACTGATGTTCTCTTAATATCTGCTTATCCAACAGACGCGTCTACCACGGAAATTGTATGTTACGTATTTATTTCAATCATTTTAAGAATTTATCTGATTGGATATTTGTTTGCGTTAATTAAGTTAGCTTGTGCTGCGGTAGACCGACTCCTTTTTGGTATTAAATTATATTTTTAACAAACATAGCAGCGGTAAATATTCAATTAGTGTATATTATAGATATCTCACAGAGACGAAACAGTATTAATTATGGGAAAGTAGGTATAGAAGTCATTTGGGTGTACACAGGACTTATGACCTGTCTTTTTATGGTTGGCTTAAGTGATCACTTTACACAATTGTAACATTTCCATTTTGCCATTTCCACCCATGATAGAATATACCATGCTTATTCATTTTTTGGAAAGTGTATATATGTTCAAATTGCGTGGAGAGCTTTCATATATGAGTTGTAAGCGCCTTTTCGTCTCTGTGAGATATCTATAATATACACTAATTGATTAATAATGTCTCTGTGACATAAAATCCAGCACTGTTCTGAAAGATTTGAACAAACTCAAAATATTCTGCGGTAAATATTGTCTGCTTTGCACCACTACAGTACCTATCTAAAGCACTAGCGCAAAGCGGCCGCTACCTAGTAATAGCATTCCTTTCTCCTAGTCAACATGTATTTCAATACGCTTCATTTTAATCAATATCTAATTCCAAAATACACTAGAATTTATAAATATAGGTACACAGTAGGTGAGTATGTTACGTATGTACTTTTGCTGAAATTTATTTCATCACGCCGATTAGTTAAACAGATGAAGACATCCAGCATCTCATTTCATAACCTGAGATCTCAGAATAATGAGCATTTGAATCGTACTCCTTTCAGACTGTGTTCAGGCATTTTAATATGACAAAACAATTGTATTTACCTTAACTGTAGCATAATTAAGCATTAATTAAATCTTTATTAACTTGGGTAACCACAGAACAGAATCGACATGTGCATAGCCACCGCAAGGTAAAAACTGCATACGGGTATCTTCATCGTGCTCTGTTCATTATTTTCTCCACAATCTAGATCACACTAGCAGAAACAATTTTTTTAAATAGAGATGCGAACACGGAATGTATGTCACATCAATATTCTTACTATTCTCAAAATAATCTTGTATAATAAAATATATTTTTGTGCTATGAAAATAGGACTAACTAGCTGATGTCCTGGAATGGGCCTCGAACCGCCGACCATTAGATCACAAGGCGAGCGTCATGACCACTTCACCAACAAGCCAGTCGTTCTTTCATTTCACAGTTAATGTTTCCGTACGCAATTTTCTTACAATATTACAAAAACTGTAGAAATCATTTTATATCAACAACATTACCAAAGTTTAGTGGTGGATTAAAAATATTGAAACAAATATTGTTTTAATAAATAACTGTATTGATGACTTCATAATACAACCAGGCTGTCCATTAGATTTCCTGACTCAAGCAGATACCTACTTAAAAGAATAAGTATGTTCTGCATAATTTGTATGTCAAGATATATATTTCTATAAAATACTAGCTGTGCCCGCGCGGCTTCACTCACACGCGTAGATTTTTAGTAACATATTTTATCAATTTATGTATTAACCTTAACATATAGATATATGTCGTCGCGAAATTTTTTATAGAAATTTTTAAGTTCTACAACTTATCCATAGAAAGTATTCAAATACCTCTTACCGTTAAGGCAGCGTTCGTAAAAAACGCATCGCTCGACGATTTTTTCGTCGACTTTAGTTTTAAAATAGGTCACCACATAAAGCCCTTTTATTTTAAAGGGAAAATATATAGCTTATGTCTACACTGAAAGTCCATTCCAAATATCAGTGAAACAATTTTTGAAATCGGATGAGTAGTTTCAAAATTACCTCCTACATCCAAACTTACAAACTTTACCTCTTTATACCGCACTGTTAGCGATGTATGCGGATTATACTCGTAGATCCGGAATGGAAAATATCGTTCACGTAACTCAATGACACATAAAACCTCCCGACAAAATTAAAATCATGCGTATTTTAAATTAACATAGGTACATGTTTATATTTAAATCTCTTTTATTTCTATAATATACTGGGTGTCTTGTAGCTAGTAGCAAAAACTTCGGGGGAGTCTTCTTCGTTCAATTTTAAATAGAAAATATTCTTTACCCTTTGATGAAATGTCAACAAGCGACATCAGAGTTCGCATTTTTTATTTCAATATTTCTGACTTATATAATGAAAGGAACTTACATCGAATATTAAAAATTTATTCGCTTCCATACAAGTCAAAAAAAATGTTTAAATCTTAAAAACTTATAAGGCAAAAATTTTAAAAATACTTTTTATAAGGATTTCGCCATTTTATTTAACTTCTATCAAAGCGAAATAATTTCTAATATTTGAAATAAATTACTTTCATGACAGACTAACGTTTAACGAAAGATAAATGAGAAATATTAGGAAAAAAATGCAAAATTTGATGTTAATGTCTCCTTAACTGTTAACACTTCAACCAGAGAGTAAAAAATATTTTCTATTCAAAATTTTATTAAGGAGAATCACCCGAAGATTTTGCTACTAGCTATGAAACACCCAATATACGAGTAATTTTAATTTTAAAACTCCGCATTACAACCAATGCATTTTATGGCATAGGCAATTAAAATTAAATTTGATATAAAAGTAATTCATAATAAAGACAGTATCCCACAAATTAGTGAAATTATTATCGTAACCGAAAAATATTTACTTTCACTAGATAAATGATAATGATTATTATTAAAGAAATATTTTTCCAGATTTTCTCGGCCGTTCAGAATCTTCTGCGTGTAGTTTTCTGGGATATTGTGCCGTGTGTGTCTCACCTCTCTGGCCGACGTTTCGAATTCTATTGCAGGGTCCATCGTCAGGTCCTGCAATAGCATCCGAAACGCCGGCTAGAGAGGTCAGACATACACGGCAGAATATCCCAGAAAACTGCACGCAAAAGATCAAATCAGACGTTTGCGTAATATATTAACATACTCCGCATAGTGCTAAGTGAGCCGAGCCGCCTGGCGACAGATTGTGGCAGTATAGTGGGTAAAGCGGTTTGTGTCTTGACTACAAGAAGTGTCTTGACAGGAATGAATACTCAATTCAAATGTACACTACCGTTCGATTGTAGAGGAAGTTACTGAAGTTTTCGGAGTCATACAGATTAGATATTTTGTTGAAAACTTTTCATAATACACTTATCATAGGATTTTTTGGACAAATTACTTTCCAAAGACGATAGATATCTTGAGTGCAATATACAATGAAAAGTTTCGACTCATACGAGTAAAAATAATGCATTTTTAAAATTTCCCGGCAACCATTTTAATCAATGCAGTAAGTAATGCACTCATTCTAATCATGTTAATCAGAGTTCACAATGAGGCTTTTTATCCAAGCGCACATACACCGAGCATCACCCCCACTCTACAAGTGTGCACACGTAGTAGCATTTAGATTTGATATTGATAAAAAAGGTAACGTCGATCAAAAGAAGGTCATTCGGATATTTCACAGCGATCCATAGAAAACCTGATTGTGACGCGGAACCGATAGCATTGGCTTAGGGTTTGCAAAAATTTATTGGTTTGCGCTTTTGTGTACTGCAGAAGAATTCTTATAGATTTTTCTTACTAAATATATTCATTTTTTATAATTTCTTTATTCCGAGCCATTAAAAAACTAAACAAGATGTGTAGATACACTAAATAAACATACCTTTTACCATAAACAGTATTGGGGCAATTAGATTGCCAGTTTAATCTCTATGAGGATAAAAAAATCATGATTTATGTTGTAATTTTTCGTAAGCTTAAATTAATTTCTTAAAAAAAAAATACAGTAAATTTTTACTCACGTAGTTACCTAATGCTATAATAACAGATCAAATACCTAGTAATTTAAAAGTATAAAATAATTAGTAGCCGAGTAGCTTGTCGCCTCGTGATCCAAAGGTCGCGGGTTCGAACCTCACTCCTATTTTCATAGCACAAGCGTTTAGCTTAGTTTGAAAATACTAAGAATATTGATGTGACACGTATTCCGTGTTCGCATCTTTAATTTTTTTTAATTTATAAAAAATTAAAAATAAATATAAATTTCATACACCTCTGAGAAACTCAAAAAGTTCAAACAAGTCATCCCAAATTTTTTATTTACGCTGAGTATTAAAACATTGTAATAAATTTACTCTACCTGCGTGCTCATTAAAAATATATTTTTTTAGAAAAAGTTTTCTGGTTAAAAGTATGAAACAAACAATATAGGAGGTGTATGTCATATTTTTTGACGAATGGAAATTTCAAAGCTTCATATATCATGGAGTAAATGATGGTGGGAGCTGAAAATCTACAGTAGGTAATTCTAGGGTCTAGAAATTTCAGACGGAATAAACTATGTAAACATCAGGAAACACCAAAAAGCTCCGTTCCGCTTTAGCTGCTTCAGCCAAACAAAGTTGCCGGTTTTTACTCCCTTTCTTTCAACTCGTAGCGTTTGCTTGCTTGCTTGTCTGACTAAAAACTTTGGATCGATTTTTAACCCTTTTCCCCTGATCCAATCGAGCTGAAACTTTGCAGACAGACTCGTGGCGATGATAAAAATGATCTAACAAATTTTCGTTAAAAAAAATCGATAATTTTAGATAATTTAGGATTTTTCGAAATTTTTTATTAATCAATTTTGTAGCGTCGCCCGACTCGAGCTCAACGCGTAGGGTAAGAGCTAATCTTGTTTCAACTAGGAAATGAGAAAGGGAGTGTAATAAAAATTTGGTTTTTATGGGTTAGTTTTTTAATATTAATTCAATTAGATTTATTATGTACTCTTTCACAGATTTGGAGTACTCCTTCTGCATTTTGAGGGAACCTAGGCCATATTTTTTTAATTCTTATCGCTTAATCTTATACACCGCTTAATCTCTGAGACTTGAGAGGAAAGTGTCATCCGTGCAGACGTACCGTTAAGGAACCCCGTAACGCTAATCACAACGATGTTATTAATAGAATCTCGGACGAGTTTGGAAACTGATTCGTTTATTATAATTATTCTAACCATTGAAATGTCGTGTTAGAGAGTATAGCGATTCACTTAATCATATTATAATATCAACTTATTAATCAACTTTCTAATTCACTAATTCATTATATATCATCCATTTAAGTGAAATGAACTATCAATATACCGGTGTGATGTGTGAGATGCAATGTGTGATATAATAAATTACGCGGCTAACAGCAACCGTAAAAATATTATAAAATTTCTGATTATCTATGTGTTATTTAATTTATGGGTAATTTAGCTGGAAACGTTGTGATGAATCGGCCATTGGCCCCATAAATAATTTTTTTAATAATTAAGGTGAAAATAAATATTCTTTCATATTCAAATAATGCAAAAATCACATAATGTTTTATGATATTCGCTTTCTGCATACAGAGTAAAATTATATTAATATAAATAAACACAAGGTGCCTGATGTCACGAAAAGTTCATGACAAAAAAGTGATGAAAAAAGAAACTAAAAGTAGAAGAGCTCACTTTATTTTCACGGCGGATAGCATAGACCTACGGTGGGAGGTTGCGAAGCGGGACGACAGGGGGCAGTGCGGTGCAGAGGGGAGGGGGCACAACACGTTATTCCAAGGTTTATAATAGTTATAATAATAAAGTAGTTGAAAGATTTAAGGCGTGCCCTATGAAAAAAGGTGATGACTAATATTACTTTAAATGTAATCAAAATAAATGTGAAAGTATAAATATGTGTAAAGTTAAATATAAACTCAGAAGGGATAAAGAAGAGCTCGTTTTGCTTAACAAAAAAATATTTTTAAACACTTGATCAATCGATCTTAACATAAGAATTATATTAATACATTTACTAAATCTTTATACTAAATAAGAAATGTGGTATAAAAAAATATTATACAATTTTTCACGCGTCGCTAGTTCCTGCCTATAAATAATTGTCATTTTGAAAATCGAGCTCGTGGAACCGTATCATTGGCGGGTAATTGATATTCTAATAAACACATTCTTAATTTTAAAAAAGTGTGCCAGAGGTGGTCGTGCGAGTAAGCTTAGACCGTCCGCTTCCCGGCGGATTTGGCGCGAGCTTATCGGCACGTAGTCTAATTAATTAATCACACTTCTCCGCAGCGACGCACACGCGAGTTATTACATGGTTTTTTTCCATCGTGCCATAATTTTACCGACCGCGGTATTCGCTCGTCCGATCTGCAGCTAACCGCGCCTTGCGGCCGCGACTGGGAAATGTCGGCCAGCCGCAATACCGTTAGCGGCTGTCCAAACACCGAATCATTCCTCTTAGCGAAGATCTCCATCCGTCTGATCGCCATTAGCTATCTGGAGCAACCGAATCCGGAAGAAAGATCGTTCGGATAGGACTGACAAAGGACAGAACGTGAATTTCGATTTCACAATTTTCGAGCGCACCGTCCATAATGTCAATTTTTCGTGTTCAGTGGAAAAGGTTGCACATTTTTCTGTGTTCCATTTTGTGCCATTTTATCGAAATGCTAGATGGCTAACCCGTGCCATGCACGGTTTCAGTTCGATACATTTCATATCTATTTCCCAATGAAATCACATTAAATACAACAATATCGCTCCGACACATCAACTGACAGCTGAACATCAAAACGAGAACTCCGAATTGAAAATTTATCCAACCGGAACGATCGATAACACCTTCACATATTTTCAACCTCAATACTAGAATATTTTTATTTCATTTCAAAAATGAACGGAAACTGTATTTGAAATTGAAATGATATCACAAGCCGAAACTATATTCGCGGGAATTCCACAAATACTCTGAGCTCTGGTAAAAAATAATATTGTCAGTCGAGACAAATAAAGTGGCGGGCGTGTGTCACCGTCGGAACGGTGCAGTACACACGTATGTACAAATGTTATTTGTTTTAATCTACTTATATTCATTTATTACACCTACATGTTTCGGAAAAACCTTTCCATCGTCGGGATGTTTTATATATGTCAAAATATCAAAATGAATGCTGTCTCTGTTTTTTGATTTGTAAATTATTAAAAAAATATAATTTTAATATTATTGCTGAAGTTCTTGATTACACAAAATAATTGTAAAAAAATTTAGAATTAGACTAGTAGTTAAATTTTATTGATTATTAATAATATTTTGCTTACTTTTCCTTACTTTACTAATTTCTAATGATTCTGAATTATTCAATTTCAGACCAAAATTATTTATGTGTAAAATAGAAAGTTCTAATTTTTTATCAAAACTGTGATCATTTTCTAATAAATGATTTGAAAATTCAGAAAAACCATGATTATTCAGACATCTCAAATGCTCTTTAACTCTTATATTAAAGTTTCGGCTGGTTTTTCCAATATAAAACGCTGTTCAATCTTTGCACGAAAGTTTATAATCACCTGAATTGTTAAATATATACGGCTCGATTCTGAAAATAACAATGTCTGGATCTTTAAGATCTTTATCCCAACACTTAATAGACGATAATAAAAATTAAAAATGTCCAGAGCGGATTTTGTAATTCTACGGCTCAAATACACTGTATTAAAAGATGATATAAGAAAGATTGTTTCTTACAATCATATTAATTTCTTCATCCACAGCGTCCAGATGAAATATCATGGCTAAACTTGTAAAGACCGCGTTCGGCGTTACCGCGTATTCAAATCTTCCCACCTTGACATTTTTTGACAGATATGTCTGGATCTTTAAGATCTTTATCCCAACACTTAATAGACGATAATAAAAATTAAAAATAAACGAGACATAGCTTTACGTCGGTGTTTGTTTCTATGAGGGAGGGAGAAAGATGTAAATTGTTATCTGTCAAATGTCAAGATGGGAAGATTTGAATACGCGGTAACGCCGAACGTGGTCATGACAAGTTTAGCCATGATATTTCATCTGGACGCTGTGGATGAAGAAATTAATACGATTGTAAGAAACAATCTTTCTTATATCATCTTTTAATACAGTGTATTTGAGCCGTAGAATTACAAAATCCGCTCTGGACATTTTTAATTTTTATTATCGTCTATTAAGTGTTGGGATAAAGATCTTAAAGATCCAGACATTGTTATTTTCAGAATACGGATGATTATCTTTATCTTTTGAATTTATGAGGAGTTTCCCTATATTATTATATAAAATTCTTCGCCAATAATCATTATTGTTATTTATATTTATCCGAGTTATATGGTCTGAGCCATGATCAAAAATCCGACCTGTAAGATACCAGAAAGTGGTCCTGTTAGGTGACTCAACAATCTGCAAGCAATCGTGTAAACGAAGTGGATCATAAGAGATTTACGGGTCAGGACATAAATGTCGGCGCTATATCCTCTCTAACGGCATGACGTTAAGTAAGGAAGTAGGGTATAATGATATGTACGTCCACCCGAAAAAGATTGTAGTAAAAAAAAGTACACTGCGTGCGAGTTCACCTTGAGTCAAATTCCTACGTTAAAAATAATATAATAGCACATTTAAGCGGTGTTTATGCAAACTTTGCGCATATATTCATAGGTTGATACTTGCACAAAGAACGAGTTCTTGACTTTTAAAGCAAGACTAAAGAATATTAGTCACGATTGCTTTTCAAGGTTGGATAAAGACGAAAGGCAGTTCGTTTCGCTGCTCCGCAAAATGCATAGCAGCCGAGTTCGAGGGCGCTACCAGGCGTCTACGAATGCCGCCGAAATTTCCGCTAGCGATGACAATTTAATCTATGTGGATCTACAACGGTCGTTAATTTTGTCACATTTATTTATGATTCAAGCACCGGAGATCAGTCCTCAAAATGAAATTAAGTTCAGGGCATTTTTAAATGCATATATAGTGTGTTAGGTGGATGATAAAGCTATTAACCGCTCTATAGTAAGTGTGAGTATAGTAAGTGACTGTTTTATTTATATTTTTTATACTTCAATGTTAATTTAGTTCTATATTAAAAAGCTTTTCTACCAACTACTTTAAAACGCAAATAAACATGGACCACATATAACATGATCTAACTTACATTTCTTGATACGCAACACAAAATACTAAGAGCTTGTAAATTTTCAAACAATTATGAAAAAGTCAAAATAAAAAGTATAATTTCTTAATAAGTAAGTAGCACTTTATTACAAGAAGACCTTTTAATTTAAGAGATTCTAATTGAAATGAAATATAAAAAAATTAAAAACAAGTTCTATTATAAAAGATGCATCTTGTTTACAAAGGGATTTAATTATGCAAAAATAAATACTTTAACTCAGTATTAATGTGTCTTAAATATATGCGAGGGGGACATTCTTTTCTGTAAATTTTTATACTCTGTGCAAATCAGAGTTTTACCACAATATAGTAAAGTAACAGTATTACGTCTTCATACAAACAGCCGAAACAACGCCCTTCGAAATCTCGGTAAGTTTCGGTCTGATCAGTCGCCGCAGGGTAAGGATGGGTAAATGAAAAAAAAATCGATATATATCGAATCGATATTTTTAAAAAGTATCGAAAATAATCGATATATATCGAGAAAAAAATATAGATATTATTCGATATTATTTTTTCCAAAAATGTAACAATAGTAAGGGAAAAAATGAATCTTTTCTTGGATATTAAGCTTTAATTTCACTCCTTCAAATGATATAGGATTTGTCATAGTATTAGTAATGTATATTTTTGCGTTCATTCGTGTATTAACATTAACATTTTAGTGTATTAACTAGATATATACTTGAAATAACAACCTTACTTGCCAGATCAAAACTTAATTGAATATGACTTAGAAGAATAGCTGTTGGCCGGGGGGTTAATTATTTTTTAATTTTTTAACGAAAGCACAATTTATTATGTTGTTGCCGTTTAAGAACAATTCTTGGATATTTAAAATAATTTTTTAAAAATTCCTAATTTGTATCCCAGTGGTAACGATAAAGATAACGGTGGTTTTGATGAATTTTTTCAGTATATCATTCTAACTGAATCTAATCTAAATTAAATTTTGATTTTTATTTAAACTTTGTACTACACACAATATAAGTTATCGTTTCGAGAGGAGCAGTATCTCTCACCATCAGGTATAGTTAATAACTAACTTAAATACAAAACTGGGGTGGGGGTTTTTTGGCCAACAACGGAAAAAGCTACAGGATCGGAGAAGTGAATTTTAACATACATTAGTCAAATTAAATTTCAATGGTTTCCAAATTGTTCATTTTTTATCCTCTACGAGGAACGGAGGAAGTATTTTGAATTTATGACTGTCCGAAGATAGATTAGTATTAATTATGTAATTGGAAAATTCAGAGAAGTTGTTACTTTTTAGGGACCTCTCTGAGCTGCCCAAATAGATTAATAAATGTTGTATTTAAGTTAATTATTTATTATATATTAAAATGTTGCACCACGAAGTAACTGCTAAATCTTTCGTGAATCTAATCTAAATTATTTAAAATGTTTTCACATTTCAAATAATATTTATAAATTAATTTTTTCCCGCCCAGGTTAACCCGAAACCCGGTTAATAAAAATATAGTAGACTCTTGATTATGTACTCTTGATAACCCCATTCACCACACATGTAATAAATGTGTACTTCTCTTGTAATCAAGAGAACTACACGTTTGTTACATGTGTAGGCTTCCATGTAAAGTTTTACACGTTAACCTGTTTTTATCCCATTGTTATGCATGCGGCAAATGTAACGTTCACTTCCTCACACGTGACAATGTCATCGAGAACTCGCTCAAAATCGTGAGAGAATTGCTGTCGTACATGCATATTTGTGTAGTGGATCGGAGTGACATTCGGGAGTATTACCAACACCAAATACAAACGACGACAGAAAAAATACATCACATATTGTATTTTAAATGTGTCGCATGATGATGGTTTAAAAAAAATTCAAATATATAATTGTATATAAATATGTGGGTTATAAAAGCTAAGGCAGCAATATCCAAAAAAAATCTACGTTTTGAATGCAGTCACCGAGGATTACTAATTTAAAATGTATTGAATTCTAGATTTTATGTATCACTCTTCCAAAATCTATATTTCCTGTATAATCTCGTATTCGGTACATTCTAAATTAATAATTCTCGATGACTGCATTAATTTTTTTCGAATATTGCTGCCTTTGCTTTTATACCCCACATATAATACGCTATTCTCTATTTAACAATGTATGTCACTAACCTTACCACATGACGCAAATAATTATGAGATATAAAAAGCAAAAAAAACATTATTCTCTGCGTAAAAATGCTCGTCGGCGGAAAAAATGATGAGCTATAAAAAACAAAAGATATTCATAATTCTCTATGTAACAATGTCCTTCACTAATGCTACCAAGAGGCTACGCTACACGCGGTGTTCTTACAGCCTTCAGTCGCGGCCAAAATACATACTAAAAGTAGGTACGTCATTTTTGCCGGGTTACAGCTAGTGAATAATTATATTTCATTTTTGTTCTTATATTATTTATACTTAATAGTTTAAAGGCAACGAGATTATATACGATATATACGAGATACGAGTTTATAATGCTCCCTAGGCACCGATTGAAAACACGATTCAAACATAAGTTAATATCAAGATATATCATAGGTTGTCTCATAGAGACGAAATTATTTTTTTTATAAGAAAGTAGGTATGAAAGTCTTCGGGTTCGGTAGGACTTACGATCTATCGTACGGCAGGCTTAAGTGATCACTTTACACAATGTAATGTTCACCATTTCCATCTATGATAAAATACCACGTCATTCAAATTTTTGGAAGTTGTATATATATTTATCATTAGCGCGACCGGCATCCAAACCCTTTTCATTCCCCTTACTTAAACACAAATGTCACTAATGAGATATTACCTATTTTTGATTGAAATTTTTAAAGCAATATCCTTTATATTATGTATAATGAGATTCTTCCGAATTATTAGCACTACACTATAATACGCCTGAAATATCATTTCAATTTTTTAAACTCCTTTTTAGACCAATTTTTTACATTCAGAATATTTTGAGTATGTCCAAATTTTTCAAAAAACAGAACTGGATTAATCAAGATTATAGATGTCCCATAGCAACGAAATTATATATCTTTATGTTTTTTTACTTCCTTTCTTTTAACTCGTGTCGTCTGCTTGCTTGCCGTCGAAAAAACTTTGGATCGATTTTCAACCCTTTTCCCGTGATCCAATCGAGGCAAGTAGACTCGTGGCGACGATCGAGAATATCTATCAAATTTTCGTTAAAAAAAAATAATAATTATAGTATAATTTCGGATTTTTAGAAATTTTAATGTTTTTTTCAAATTGGAATCATTACCAAAGTTTGATTAGCAACGGCGCGGCGGCCCGATAACGTCGCGAAATATTTTCTAAATTTGAATTACTCCGTCGGTATACATAATAGGTACTTCACTACGAATTTCGAAAATCTAAATTGAATTTAATCTTCAAAGCATGAAGTGTCTTATCAAAGCTCAAAATATCAGACATTTTAGAAATTTATTAAATTACTGTAAGTTTAGTGTTATGTTATATGTTTTAATTCGTCTTTTATTGTTGTTATATTTTACAAAGAAAGGGATTATAATAAAAACTTGGTTTTTATGGGCTAGTTTTTTTTTTAATTATGTAATTAATTAAATTCACAAGCCCGAATAGGAACTAGCGCAAACATTGTGAACAAAGGTTAATCTTTAAAAAAAGAGATAAAAAAGAAATTAGAATGTCTAACTGGGGGTGACAGTTAAATTATTGTGTCTAAGTGTTGACTGGGGCAGAATTCGTCAGTTAAAACAAATATGTCGTGGAAAAGATATTAAAACGGAGTCAGGAGTACACGGGGCAAATAATAAGAAAGGTAATCGTGACAAAGGCAGATCAGAAATTGTCAGCTGCAACAAATAACGGAGGGCGAAAGTGAAATTGAACAGGAGGCAGATGAAGAAGCAAGAAATGGCCGATTTTAACCATTAAATTAAATTAAACAATATTCAAGAACACATTCATATTTGTGAAGTTGTAATTTTTCAGAACAAAGTTCTGTGAAATATTTAATAACCAAATTAATTAATCAATTAGAAAGACATACAGAAAAATCTAATTCACGAAAAAATATTAGGTTACTACTGGGATTCGAACCCAGGTCACCTCCTTTCCGGGGCCGGTGCTCTGACCACTAAGCTATAGCAACCCTCTATGTTTCCGTGAATATATCTATGGACAAAAATAAAAATTAATCAATTAATAAAAATAAGAACTACATATAAGGTCGATATATTCACGGAAACATAGAGGGTTGCTATAGCTTAGTGGTCAGAGCACCGGCCCCGGAAAGGAGGTGACCTGGGTTCGAATCCCAGTAGTAACCTAATATTTTTTCGTGAATTAGATTTTTCTGTATGTCTTTCTAATTGATTAATTAATTTGGTTATGAATTAAACAACTTTATCTGTAAATAAACTTTAAAAATTAAAGCAACATCCTGGGTATTTTTTCAAATTACCAGCTTATTTAGGTATGCCAGCAAAACTATATTATAATCTATAGTATTATAGATTACAGGATGCAGATTATATATTGTTTAGATTGCTAAAGTAAATATGTACTAATAAATTAACTACAAAATATAGTAATAAATTTAGATTGTAAAATGTAATATGTTAATTCATAGAATAATTGTAATATTTACTAACATAAGAAATAAAAAATAAAATAACTCGGGCGGATTAGAATCCAAGAATTGGTTAAACTCATTTTCCGTTGATCATCTGTTATCGATTTTTTCCGTAAATGGTTATCGAGGTACCCGAAAACGTGTGAGTTGTCGTGTGGTAAAGTTAAAAAAAATGTATTGCATTAATTTTAATTAAAGGTAAGCTTGACTTAATTTCACCAGGCAACCCATTCGCAATATGTTTTTTCATTATTTTATATTATAATAGCTAAAAAATATATTTCATTCGGTAAACAGATGGGTGAAGGTCGATCTTAGTCGGATCTTGTACTATAAGATGGGTTCTCTCCGTTTAATTAATTCTGGTAGTGAGTCGCGAATTTTCTTCAACTAAAGCTTTAAATTCTTCGTTTTCAACATTCTTCGATCCACGTCATCTTTAAGACGTACGTATCCGTTGCTAAACTTTCGAACCAGCACTTTTCGTTCAAAAGTAATATCTTCGCCACATGATTGGTTAACACTGCACGCTTTTTAAGAAGCATAATGCCCATATTTAAATTTGAGCAAAAAAAACGTATGTTATACCTTTCTTTCTTAAATTTCATTTCACATAATGACTAGAAAAACAAAATGGTAAGTTTTTCAAACAGTAACATCATTATATAATTAGTTCACTATGCACGTCTAATTTCCTTCGATAGTGTTACTCACGTAGATACTCACTTCTTATATTTTACTTACGTAGATAATAACAAAAAAGCTAAGCGCATTATTTCATAATCCCAGCATAATGAGCGGTATTCACATTACGTGGAATGATGACACTCTTCGTACCAAAGTTTTGTGCTAGAAATTTATGTTTTTCTTCCTAAGCAAATGGTAGCATTATGCAGAAGTTTATGCAGAGAAATGAGGTCGTATGATAAAAAATCCCCTCCAGCTGTTCCACATACAAACGATTCGTTAGAGTCGGTATCATCGGTCTTACATGTTCAAATACAGCGTGAACCAAATTCGGTAGTCCATCTGATTAGATTATAATCTAATATTTATGTTTGTTTAATATATATATTTATTCATACACATACATCTAAAGAGATTTAAAATGGAATAATAACTTATTTTCTATCCGAGATGTTACTTTATGTGAGAATCAGAACCCAGCAAATAAATAATAGGAAAGATCCTAAAGCACTAATTATAATTGCCTATATAATTCTAATAAAACCAGGAAAATGATGATATATAAAATGTTAGCGAAATAATCGTCACAAAGATTGAAGGTAAAAGCAAAGAGAGAAAATGTGAAAATAGTAGATGAATACCTACTGAGAATGTTGTCGGTAGTATTTCCTATTTAATTATCACATTTGAAAGTCGACTCACCGCTAGAAAACTCCATCGAACAATTGGCGGCGCTCGGTAATATTCTCAGAGAAAAATAAAGAGGCTTTTAGAAAACACGCGAGTGATGGTAAAACACATCACAGCACTTATTGTGCAATATTATTAAATGGACATGTGCGTAACTTAATTTTTTTTCTAATTATTTACGGTGGAATCCAGTTATTTAAATCACGTTATCGGATCGATAAATGTTATCAATCGGCTATTGCTACACACTCAATCGGTTCAATGAATGAAATAAATGATTATAGAATGACAATAGAATAGACGCATAACTTTGAATAAATGAAATTTGTTCAAAGTTATCCGTCTATTCTAATCAAACTTTGGCTATTGTTACCAATCCATGATGCTTATTGATAACACGGATTTGGACATTGGATACAAAATTTGCTTTTGACCGAAGCGTATATTTTATATTTTACATTTAGTTATTGGGTAAAAAAGTACAAAAGGTTGCATTTCTAGTGCAAATGTTTGAATGACGGGAAAATGATACTTTCAATAATAAGTTAGTTATGTGGGATCGTGAATTAAAGCGAAAAATTACCAATTTAGTAGAAAGCTACAAAACGCACTTTATATTAAATCATTAAACATCAAAACGATCCTCTTACCTATAAATAAGTACTACATCGTTATTTCAATTCAATGTGATCAAGCTTTCATTCGTACCTACTTTAAAATCTTATTACTATAAGCAAAATCAGTATAAATTGTACAAATGTCATAATTATTTGAAATAAATGCAGTTCAATAATAAAAATATATATCCTCCGCTTAACGTTATAATCGGGATTCTGATATGAAAAATTTCTGTAACACATAGTGATCGCTATAACCGTAACTCGCCCGCTGGTTTCGCTTCCTACGCTGTCAAAAATAACAAATGTACTGCGCGGCGACGGCTCGCCCGTTTTCTATAATTTGTCATTTGGCACCTCCTGTGCTTTGGACTAACTTTGAATTCTTTTGAAACAATTCCAGACTGTTCGGAAGCCTTTGAATACGTGACGTTGTTCTCGATCATTACTTGGTTCACACGTTGCGTTACCTGGAAATTATAAAACATTTTTTTCTAACAATATCGTTCAATCACACTTCTGCTTTGACAAGTTATTATTACTCTTTTTGTTAAAGCATATTTCAACATACGCAATGACAACGGACCCAAATAACGTAGTTAACTTTGATTTACGAGCTCGCTGGGTGCCCATTGTTGCAAAATGTAACAGACTGTAAGGCGTCTGATACACATGCTAATTTAGTGGCACGTGAGCATGCGCAGTATCGACTTTGACAGTGGCATGCTTATTAGTGGCATGTGTGTACGCACATTGCTAGAAATGAGCATGCCACCTAGTGGCATGCTCAAAAATCAACCGCCGGTTGATTTATAAGCATGCCACTGTCATTCACCATAGAGAAGGGGTATGTTTGGAGCATGTGTGAACAGACTTGCTTATTTATGAGCATGCTTATGTCATTCGCGGGCTTCGCGGCTAGTATTATCAATGCGATCTTCTCAGTCCACGACAGATGAAACAAATATGGCGCGTTGGGGAGATGATAAAACATTACTTTTCGTGACTTATTATAGGAATCACGAATGTCCGTGGAATACTCGGTCACCGTTGTGTAAAAATAATATAGTGAGAAATAATGATTACGAAACTTTATTAATAGGCAAACTAAAATCAAAAATGTGCGGATGGAAACTCGGGAACTTTTTTGATTTATTGGTTCACTTGAATTTTCTATTTCAGTTTGCAAAGTTTCCATTTTGAACAAGAGCGTCTCTATTCTATGACAAGAGCATGCCACTAATAAGCATGTGTGTTTGATTGTTAGCTTTGGGCATGCTTATTTATGAGCATGCCACTAATAAGCATGCCAGTAATGAGCAAGTGTGTACAGTTGTTAGGGCGTGCTTATTAGTGGCATGCTCATTAGCATGCCAGTAAAGAAGCATGTGTATCTGTACCTTAAGGCGAGTACTACGTAATGCACAAGGAAACAATATCCATTTTAGATAGACGCACTTTGGGACCAGCTCTTACTTCCCGATCAATGGCGATGATAATAAATAATATTATTTATAAAAAATCGTGACTAGACGGCGGTCAATCAGGCCTTCCGGCAATTTTAACGTTATTGTATTTGAAAATATTTGACTGGCGAGATAAATGTGGTTTTAAATCGATAAACTCGTAATATTTATATTACGTGGGTACCTACTTACAATATAGTTATTCAATATATATTTAAAACTAAAAAAACCTATTCTGGAAATAACAGTAGATATTTTTATTTCGTTATTTGTTACCCTAACACTTAAAAGTAGACAAGAAATAGATTTACGACAGTTATTAAACATTTTTGTAACTGATTTTAAAGCGAGATCATAGATTTTTAAATTAAAATGCTTCTGATAAAATGGTTCTAAGAGCCGCGGCCGGTTGCGTCAATTTGGTTTAAAGCCGCTTTTTACGTTTTCGTAAAAATCTGTGCTATAAACCGAAGATAAACCCAGTTGATACAACCAGGACTAACACATACGAGTACAAACACTCCATCAAAATCAGTCATCAATTGTAAAATCGAAAGTCTTTGTCACATTATTCTGTACTGAATTTTCGTTACATGCAAAGTGGCGCTATTGCTTCTACTCACCCATGTTAGAATATGTAGGTACATAGAGGCTCTAATATCAACCATTGATGAAGATACTAAAAATTGTGGCTTGTCATTTTTGCTGTCTGTAAGGCGAATCAGTAACAAGAAGCAAATAACTTATTTATAGCTATATTGTAGAACTTGTTCTTTAGAATTAATTACCCGTTAATATTCTTAACAATATGAGAGCACGTTGCAGTTCAATTAGATCTCACTTCTAGTAGATCGTATTATATTGATTAGAACTTATTAGAATCTATAATCTTACCTCCGTGTATCAATAATTTATTTGTAAAATGGCCGCCATCCACACGGCGTTGACCCGCGCCGAACTGAACTGAAACTCGCCAACCTAACGCTATCGGGGTCATCGTAGCATATAAACACCTACTCTGCGCATAAAAAAGATAGCTTTTCTCTAAAACCACTATAAGTAAGAATGATCTTTCCCGAAAATGTGACATTGTCCTCATTGGAGGTGAGCGCCGAAGCGACCGACGAAAGAGCCGTTGTTGTATAATTTTGAATCAGCTTCACTAAAGGCGAGTGTTTATTGTATTAGCGTTAGACCTTGACCCGAAATGAATAAAATAATCCTATGTTATTTTAATTTATATTAAAAGTCTTTAGAAATATTTAAATTTATCTTACTCTGACAATAACATAAATGTTATCTTCTTCAATGAAATTAGTTTTTAATTAATGATTTAGTTTCACTCTTTCTGTAGACTTATTCCTGTCGACATTATTGTGGTCACATTTCATATATCATCCCACTCCCGTGGCTTTCTTAACAATTATTCCTCATTCTTTCCGGTATTCTGCTCATGGAAGGCTGCATTAAGTGATGATCCTGTAATTTGCCTCGGGCGGTTTTCATAAATGATGTCACAGGGTTTTAGTGAAATTTTAACCCCCGCCCCTATATCACAAGGTGCCAGCTACTTCCCCCCATACGTCATGTCACAGAACTGAAATTATTTTGATTTAATTTCAATTAAAAATATAAATTACGTACTCAAATTCATGCCACATATTTTAAGACCCCTCTACCCCCTGTCAAAGACTGTCACAAATCCGCTGACCCCTCCCCCTAAATCTGTCATTAAAATCATTTGTGGAAGCCTCCTTATGGCAATGTCGGGAGGATACAGATGTACAACGTATGAACGCGCCCGGCGAGCACGGTCGCACGCGGCTCCGCACAAGGCGGTTCTTTATTATTTTCTCGATCGTGGCTTAGTCGGCAGTGCGCGCGCCACTTTGGATTTAATAAAGAAACAACCATGTATCTTACCTGAATAAATTCATTTCTGTACAGTACTATAAGGTTTTCTTGATAAAAAAAAAACATTTTTCATGTAGGTAATCAGAGTAATCAAACAAACACAATTCCGGTACCACAGTGTAATTACTGAGCCGTGAGTTTAATTATTATTAATTACAATGATCGTAGAGAGTCATTATAAATATGTCCATCACGTTGTATTTAGTGATGCAACGAATACGAATACGAATATTCGTATTCGTCGAATAGTAGACATTTACCGAATATTCGTATTTGCCGAATATCATCACGAACATCATCACGAATATTCGTATTCGCCAAATATCATCACGAATATCATTACGAATATTAAAAACAAACTATTTATAACTGTGTATCCGAACATACCTCTATTATTGGGGATTCCCTCTACATTGAATGAATGGATTTGTTGAATTCTCAAATTATTTTTTCTATGGAACTCAAGCTGTCATTGTTTCTTGTTTCACAGCATAACACGAGTTCTTTCATCTAGTTTTTTTGGGTTTTTAAAAAGGTGCTCATTCCATGTAGTTTTTGTTTTGTAATACGTATTATTCGTTCAATTTTATTTCCGTTGTGTCTAAAAGTGTAAACTCTTATAAAATAATTTCAAAATAAATCTAATAACATGACCTCTCGTAAGCGTGAAAAAAGTGGTATTTGGAAACATTTCGATAAGAAATCTGATAAGTTAAATTTAAATAGGTATAACTTTTTTTGTTATTTCCTTAAACTGAAAAAACTAGCCCAGAAGTATTTTTCATTAAAGCCGTCTACTGTTACCTACGGATAAAAGAAATCGCCTAACGCCTGAGAAGTTACAAATGCTGTGCTTTTTGAACAAAAATTTGCCGGTGGTAAATTTTAATTATTAAATCTCTTAGTAAAAAAAGAACTGTGGTGCATTATTTATTACCTTGTTGAATTATTCGTATTCGTATTCGCCGAATATTAGGTTTGATATTCGTATTCGTATTCGTATTCGCCGAATAGTAGGATTGATATTCGTATTCGTATTCGTGAAACTAGTATTCGTTGCATCACTAGTTGTATTATATCGCGCTATTTTTATTTAATTAGCCAAGGTACAAACAGTTAGGTTCGCTCTTGGCCTAATGGCAATTGGCTAGCTATATGAAGTGCCAAGCGTGTGTCATCGCCGGAACGGTGCATTACGTAAGCGTCTGATTTATTTATTTGCGTTTAATTGAATAAAATAATAATTTATTCTGTACTGTAGTAGATCATTTCCATATTTTGGATAAATTGTGTTTTGCCTCGGTAAATTTCTGCTAGTTTATCTCATCCATTTTATGCAATAAATGACAAAGATAATAAATTGTCTTTCATCAGTTTGCGTCAAGACAATTATAATACAAATCTAATCACTTACTCAAACGAGATCTAAGTATGGTAGGAAAATAACTGCGGTTTATAAGCTTCATATTCAAACACACGTACTTGTTTCAACTGATGATTTACTTTATTAAACAAAATGAGCACAATGAGACTCGAAACATTTTCGTAAATTACGAGTAATATCACACGTTTATTTATTCCAGTGGAGTAAAGTTGCCAAGTTCTGGATTTGAATAAATCTAGAAATGTACTTTCTTCAACCTCTTGGTTGTTAAAGACCATATAATATTGTATAAGATGTTGTGTAAATGTTTTGCCGATATATTTCCAGGAGTATTTAAAAAATATGAACTAATACATTAAATACATATATTATCTGTTTGAAGGTCATCATATAGTGTTATTTTAATATTTTACTTTTCTGAATATTCTCATTTATTCTCAGCTTTATTTTTCCGTTCTCCTACCAACCAATGGTAGGTATTTAAATTATAATAGTGAGAGCCACATTATCTATCATATAATAGAATACTTTTATCGGAAAACTTCACGCTTCAGAATGACTTACCATTATCGTAATTATTCGTCGTGTAATGATAGGTTACGCCTTATTATACACTCGTGTTACATGTTGTGATAGGTGCAAATGTAATGAAAAACACGGCGGTTCCGTTACCCGTCGGATTTGAGGTTAAATCAATATTACCTACATACCTCGGGTTCCAGCGCGACCGGCGACTGGTCCGATGTTCACGTTCGGCAATTTGCACTAGATTACGAAACGTTAAATAACACAATAATGGTTTTAAGTGAGTCGACGGCGGAATACATAGACAGTAGAGAAGACAAAAAAAAATCAATGAGTCAGATTTCTTCCTCAGAACTGCGACTTGAATTGTGAATGACGGCGTGAATGATTTGTCACCACGTATTCCGGATCACACCATTTCTTACGCGTGTTTTAAACAGGTCGATGTCGATTAACCATCGTGTTGAGGATCTTCCATCGAGATCTAATCCCTTCCACTCTTCCTTGGAATACCAATTTCTCCATTGTATCCTCGCATAACTTGACCAAAATATATGAGAATTTGGAGCCGTGCAGTTGTGAATGCTCGATGTCGAATTCGTTCTGCTGCCCACGGTGTATTTATCATTTTACACTTCCATTCTCTCAGGCTCATGTTTCAACACCATAGGGAAGATCAGGAAAATAGGGGTTCTAATCAGTCATCAATCTCAGGCGTTTCTCCATTTTATTTCTACCACGCAGTCACCCCATTTAATGACATCGATCATAAGTATATAGAGTAAAACTCCTTAAGATCTCCCAACTATCGAAATGTTTCAGGCCTGGTATTGTGTTTTCTGTCAATGACCAATTTTTTTATTATTTTTAATGGGTCGTACATGTTTCTACTTGTTATTACTCAGTTATTTCAAGGCTCTAGTATTTTAATACAGATTGAGTTATGGGGTAGCTAAACTATTTTACGGATTTACCCTTTCCTACTTATGTAGTAATGCAGATCTACCGAGCCCTAGAGCCTGTTAAATTTACGTACGCCGCACAAAAAATTATAACTCGCTTTAAAATAGTTATATAAAGTGAATTTGTTGGATATAATAAAATACAATTTTTGTAGGATAGAGAGAGATCGCGTAATAATTTCGCGATAAAAAAATAAACTTAAGAATATAATTACGTCTTTCTTAAAAACACAAATTCTCACCGTTATATATTTTTTTTTACAGGTTATCAACAGGTCGGACAAACCTTACCGATAAACATATAAGATATAATTAATTTTGCAATTTAATATATTAAAAAACATGTTACATACTATCTAACTAACTAATGTTATTACGACTATTTTATATATAAATAAACTTACCCCGCCCGTGTAAATATGTAAAGGTAACTAGTTTGAGTGCATATGAAAAGGCGCCCGGCACGCTATCATGTTGAGAACGCAACAATAAAATACTAAATGTCTCGGTGGAGCTGACGCTGAGATAACTCGAAAAAATTCATGGTTATTTTTGGAAGTTTGGAAACATGGATGAATGGATGGATGAATACATATCACGGGTCACAATCATAAAATCGAGGAATATTCCTGTAATCTGATGAAATAATGAGAGAGCCCGGTTAGTAGCTCGGTGACTTACAGCCCACGTAGACGCACACGGCCGCCACCAGCAGGAAGACGAAGAAGGCGGCCAGGAGCGCGCAGCCGCAGCGGCAGCCCTGGCTCAGGTGGCGCCGGGTGAAGCGGATGTCGCTGTCGCAGGACAGGGTGGAGCCCGGGCCCCCGCGGACCCGGCGCCCCCCGCCGTACGCGAGGCTGGACATCTGGAAAATAAATAATTATATTCATATGTGTATATTAATGACGAAGAAACCATTTTTTCCATGATGTAATCAATGTTCCCTGTAAGTTGTGAGGACGTACACCTGCGTACGATTTGTATAGCACAAAATTTATATAGCGCGCACATTTTTAGCGAGACATTCCTCCTTCGTGTGCCGTCTTCTTTCGAAGGTTGGCAAGCGTGTTGCCATATGATGATTTATCCAGTAAAAAATCACCGATATCCTGGAAATTGCACCTTTGGGGTTACGCAGCCATGATGACCGCTTCCACCCCTCTGCTTCCTCATATATTATATTCCCCTGGTATGCC
Organism: Agrypnia vestita; assembly: GCA_016648135.1. NCBI lineage: Eukaryota > Metazoa > Arthropoda > Insecta > Trichoptera > Phryganeidae > Agrypnia > Agrypnia vestita. Next base: position 59,340 of record JADDOH010008306.1, read on the forward strand.
ACATATCATAATACACTAGCTGTAGCTGTAGCTGTAGCACTATCTGTATTATTCCTCATATATGTATTATGGTATGGGCACCTACATAAAATGGCTCGCCCTGTCGCGAAACGGTCCAGGTAACGTTTGTGCGAACTTGTCGAGTTTGAGTTTTACCTCGTCCTACCATTTTCCAGTAATGATCTCAAAGTTGATCTTAATATCAAGATCTCAATACGTGCACACAGTTCTGCGATTTATCTCATCCTCTCTTATTCCGTTATGTTGAATCTAAAGTAATAGTATAATTATAACCGAGTATGCACCTATGCACATACATTAAGTTTGTCGAACACGAGAAAGTTTAAGTGATCTATTTGAAAAGTAAAGCGGAAAACATTAACCTAGATTATACGCATGATTTATTTCCACAGTATTTCAGATAAAATTTTAAAATGCAAATACATAAAGGAAATCGTTAAAAATATCTTTCAAAATAATTATTACTTTACGAACCAAGTATGAAATGCTTCATTTCGTAACGAGTATCGATTATTACTGAACGTTCAAAATTATAAAGAAAAATCTCACACAAGTTTGGCAACAAAAATAGATCGCGTAATAATAGTATGCAGAAGACGAATGGATATTAAATGATCGATCGCATTAGGCAAAACTTTATTATTTTACCTGAAGGCTATAGAATTAGTCCTTCTCGATTTTTTGTTATTGTTAAAAAGCCATGTACATAGTACACGTTATAAATATAATACACAGGCTTTGTTAGAGATACGTTCCATAACCATTATTACAAGTCATGTTGACTGTTCTCTGAAAAATTCTATATTCTTTGGCAAATAAAATTTAGATAGTTACTCTTTAAGACCCTGCCCAAAATACCTCCACTTCCCCCCTAGCCTATGATTTAAATGTTTTTATATAGAATCTTATCCATTTCAAATTTAGTTCAGTGGCAATCTAGGACCCTGAGAAATACCAAAATATCTTCGGCTCCTGATATTCTTTCAATTTCAATTACAGGTCCCGTTCGTTATTTTGGATTCAATGAAAATTCAATGAATTCAATGAAAAAATCATAACAAAACTTAAAGGTTTATCAATAAAATTAGGTATTATTGTTATAAACCTATTGAATTAAGTAAATAACGATATTCAATTTCGAGTAAATTTTATTTACCGTGCGAGAGGCAAAAGGGCGTATAATCGTATTCTTTTTGCTGTATGTATAAAATGAGGGAAAATTTTGGATTATATCTACCGTTTCGGTTCGTTCAATTTTCCATCTCAAGCCCCGCTAACCATTGCCGAATTTTGCATACATCGTCACTCTTTACGGCTTGCGAAATATTTATACCGCCTTCCCCCTAACTCTCTTTACAAGCGCTTTTATGTAAATACTAGCCGTACACCCGTGAAAAATCACGGGAAATAATAATAGCGACTTGCCTCGCGTGATCGTGCAACATATGCCGCGCGCTGATTGCGTGTCAAACTCTAATTATCTTACGTTTAAATTCCAGAAATTTGCGGATTTTACGACAGACAGAGAGGCAAAGAAATTATTATGTTTGATGCATTCCGGGTAACGCCGGGCACGCAAGTTTTACAAAAAATCATCAAATTTTAAAGATGGTATTTACTCGTACATCGAATATAATCCAAAGACTTCAATTTCAACAATGGTACTTTAAAATACTCGCAACTACTAAGTAATATTGAATACATACGGTGAATATGATATTGATTTGCGATGAGGCATTGAGTATCATTAATATTATTATAAACCGTGCGAGTCATAAATAAACCATCGAACTATACCAAATTGGCAAGTGACGCAGAAAATACTTTTTTCTAATTCATCCATTCAGTTAAAAAGTATAATTAAACTTTTCTGGATCAAAAAATATTTCAATACTCTTGACTTTCCAGCACTTTGTAAATTACCAGAGTTTTTTTAGAAATATCTTTGCTCTCACTATAGTATTTTTATAGAAATTCTAATAAAATAATTGCCAATGATAATGATTGTGTGTCACGGTGATAACAGTTTTTATTTATAAAACGGTTGACAAAGCGTAACGGACAACGCGACGTTTTACCTTTCAATTTGAAAATTCAATTATACGTAACCAGAAATTATTTTGAGAAGAATATGAACACGAAATAATAACCGAAAGGCAAGGTTTATTATATAAAGCGTTATATTATAACAGAAATCACTGCTGTGTAATCAATATTTTTCATTGTCTGCGTCCGCTCTCTAGAATTAATAATATATGGTATCAAAATGCTTGTATACGATATTATTACACCAAAGCACTTTCACTACAAAAATATACATTTAGAAGTTTCCAAGTAAAATGCTCTACAACGCAGGTAATGTCGGTTTCTAATTCGGAAACTACTTACTACCTAATAACTAGTAGCAGTTAAGTACTTAGGTACATTAAACAGTTATAGGTAACGATTTTTGGATGTAACTGATTAACATGAATAAATATTTTAATAGTCTGATTACGCAACGTGAAAGCAAGCATTTTGGTGAGTAAGATTTCATAATTTTGTGCAGTAAACGACCAATTTGAATATTTCTGTACAATATACGCATATTAAAAAGTATGATAGCTACAAGTAAATAATATCATTTGACATAAAAAGTAGGTATAAAAAAGTGAAGTGATGGTACCAAAAAAAAAAATACTCATACCTACAAGTACCTACGGGTTCTACTGAAGAGTAATATAGTATTGAAGTTGACACTTGTCAGAGAAGTTCACAATAAGCGCGTCAGTAATAAATAATTTTTATTTTATTTATTTATTTAAGGAATCTTAACAATTTCAATAATTAAAATGTTAGAGCACAGTGTACATTGCATAACCGCTTACAAAGATTCAAAAATGTTGTAAACATTGTACATTAAGCACAAAATTCATTTCGTTATTCAGTCTATATATTTGAAATATTTTAATTTATTATGTCTAATATTAATTTTATGTTTAAAAACGACGGGGGGGATGCGAATTCGATTATTAATACCTAGCTGGCTTTATAGCTGTCCTGGATAATAATTATAAATAAATCTATTTGTCAAAATATTTATAAATTTCCCAAAAAATCACAAAGCCATTAGGAAACTTATCGCAAAAAATGCTATTATAAATATTTACACATTGTTGTCATTCGAGTTTTGTTAAAATTTCATCATTCTATAAATGTTGAGTTGATAAAATAAATATACTAAAAATAATTAAGTACTTAACTAATCAACACGATAGGTAAAGACGATAGAACGCCGCACTCTTTTATCCTGGCATACCACTTTTGCCTCGTGCACTTTCATACATACATGCCCGCTCTTCGATTGTTGAAGCTTTTAACTGGGTCTCCTTAATATGTTTTATTCACCACTACTTTATTGAGAAAGCGTACACGAATGGGGTTCAGTGAACACATATAAAGGTGAGCGGAAATCATAAATACTTGTTTAGACAATATCCGACTTTTATTCACTTTACAAACGTGTGTGATGACACCTTCTGTAGCCTGTTTCTGTAGCCTTTAGTATTGGCCTACTATATTTTCTTTACCGAAGTACAGAAAATAAGTGATAATTATTGTATTTGCTCCTTTGTTTAACAATACAAAATGTCGACTAGAAAAATTCGCCCACCATCTAAGTCTTTTAAAGATAAGCATTAATGTTGGCCCGATCGCCGATACAGGACTTATCCTATTGGGAAGGTATACCAATAAAACATTACACGATAAATATTCTAGTGCATGGTCGATCAAAGAAGACGGTAACAAAATATAAAAACTGGAGAAAAATATAATATTGCAACATTTAATAATTGAACATACTAGCGGTACACAATCAACTTTATTTTATTGAAATCTTATGCTCATTGTATGAATGTGCGTATTTAAAATCGATTTAAATAAATATCCTGAGAACTTACTCGCGATTTTGTTGTCTAATTGTGTTTACCCTCGGACCGGCCCTGTTAAGTAAATACCATATATTGTTTTAATGGCCTCAAAGTATTAACGGTCGCAACCAGTCGAAGTGGGTACTTACCGTCCGGTATATCCGGATCCGCTAAAAAACCTTTCTTGAACTACGTTTTTATTTATCTTAAAAAAACGTTAAGTTTTTATATCAGTGTACCGTTCGTTGCGTTTCAAGTCGGCATTTTCTAATTTCTTTAAACACTTCCATGAACCAATGATGTAAAGGTGGCTGGCAGTCGTGTTTCTCATTTCTAATAAGAAATTCTCTATTTAGCATTAAACACTCTTAACATAACAATTTAAATAGTTAAAGGTAAGCGAGATTTATCCGTGTTACAACAATCACGAAAGCAAGCCATCAATATTATTGTGTAAATTTATTGTGTAAAATAAATAATCAGCGTATTTATAGATTACATACTCATACATATCGTAATGTATTGTACAATCTATAAAACGTAATTATTTAGTACAATTTTTAACCAAAATGATTTAAGAGCATTTAGGATGAAAAAAATATACAGGATGTAACAGAGCTAGTCCACAATACTTTACAGGTATATTCCTGCTTTTATTGAACGTAGTTAAGCGAAAAGGATCCAATCCACTAAAGTCACTTTAGAGGATATTGACGTCTAAAGTTTATAAGATATTTCTTGATTGGTTTAATTTAAAAGATATTTCTTCATTGGTTTATTCGTTTTAACATTAATTGAAAGTATGATTTTGTGTGTTGAATATTAATACATTTATAAATAGCATAGTTAGGCATAGGAAGGTATATTTTCCGAGGTATACTTATGTATATTTATTTTATTGTTTATGTTGAAAAAAAATTAACCTGCTATGCATGTGGGTTGGTTCTAAGTTCTTAGGATGATAAAAATTAAAAATATTTTGTTTTTTCCTGGATCTTTTTTACAGACTTTTTAGATAGTACTTACCTATCGATATTTAGCATCAGTTGGTACACTTAAGTCATTTTTGATCATGTTGTGCATTGGACCCAATTAAGAGTCGACAAAGTTACTGTAATGATAGTCCAACGTTTTACAAAAATAAGTCAGAAATATTGAAAAAATGCAAACTTTGATGTTACCTAACTATTGATCATGGTTCTTTGAACATTTTCGACTCATAATCAAGGGAGAAATCCACCTGTAAGGTATTGTGAACTAGCTCTGTTACACCCTGTATACACACCGCTGAACACAAACCGTCCTCACTTTATATTTATTTACACGCCTTTTATGCTTTTACATGGAGGAATTTTATTAATTACCAAAAAAATAATGCAATTAACTTTGTGACTTTATATGTCAAAATAAAATTATGTTAAAATAATGAAGATAAGGTAATAATTAATGAATACGGTGTAAGAAAGAAAAAATAGGTACGTAACACAAAGTTTAAGAGAAAATATTAAAAAATGAAACAGACAAGGCAATGATAAACGTGAATATAAGAAATGATAAACAATATTCACGTTATATACTATATCATTAAATCAATTAAGTTTTATAACAAAGCTGATATTATTTGTAAATATGTATAACAACATTGTATAATAATCAGTATATGGGTAGGTATATAAATATATATATAGATCCTTAAATTTACCTAACCTAACCTAACCTAACGTAACCCAAGGGTGGTATGCTAATGATTACATTGCTCATTTGCGCTAATAATACATGCAAGTGACGTAATTGAATAAGAATAATGAAAACTGATTAAGAAAAACGACCATCGGTGAAAAGCTTGCTGGTCTTATGGTTAATTTTTGTTATTTTTAAAGCAACACCCTAATACTTTTTAGTTGAAGTATAATAAAATTCGAATGGCCTGAGATGCAGAGCTTTTACAGGGGCGACATATTGTGTGTGGCTTTGTGCATCATCTAGCATAACTTAGATTCGCAACAGGAATGTTATGTGCAACAACTTTGATGCAATATTGACGATATTATACATGCTGGCGCATTCAGAATAGATTGCAATCTATCTAGCTGAAATTTTAAAAGTCCAGCATAAATACTGTTAAGGTAGTCCACACGGACACTATAAATGCATGTATGAGTAGATATGCGGTCTCAGAGAGACGGCGTCTCAGACTTTAAATCTGTCTCATTTATATATTGAACCGGATCGAAATACCGGAGTGTACGGTAAGCATAGTTGCCAGTATGAAAAAAACAAGTAGCGGAAGGTGGCTTTGACTTAAAAATATCGAACGTATGGTAGGTATAACCGAGATTAGCTATGGTATGATCATTTCATTCCCTTATCATCTGTCTATCTTTTTATATGTAGAAAATGGTAGTGCAAACGAGAGAAAAAAAAAATTCTCAAAGTCACACAAAAACTCTCGGTAGTTGACCAATATTTGAAATTTCTGTAAGTTATGATTACTCAAAAAATATTTTATATAGGTGCTCATAAAATATTTATTAAAAAAATATGTAATATTTATCAAATTTTGTCATGAATGTTTCTTATTGAGGGTACGCAAATAATACATATTCAATTTGGAAATAAATACTAAAATTTGAACCTAATATTTTAAATTTGTCCACAACTGAACATTATCTAAATAATACCTAAGTATATGATATAAACTCCATCTGGACATCGTAAATTAGAATGACATGTCAAATCCATTTGTGGAACATAGGTCATTCATGGTACCAGTGTATAAAATAAAATAAAGTATAAATAATATAAATTGATTTTATATTATTAACATTTTAAAAATTAATTAATAAAAAATTATTAATTAAATATATTTTTGTTCTCTTCATATTACAGTGTGTAAATGTACTTTTAGAACAAAAAGGTCGCGTATCCGAATTTAAAATGAAATTGAGAATCAATTATCTTATGTGTGACATACAGAAAGACATTCAAATTTTATATATAGGATATGACATTTAACAGAGCTAGTCCACGATGCTTTACAAATATTTAAGCGACTTCAATATTTGCATTTTTTAAATTATCTTCTGTAAAACGCTGGACTATCACGAAAGTAACTCATTTTGAATGTTAAAAATTCATTTATTTGAAGTCTAACGGAATTATTAAAATCTTGCAGAAATTAAGGCCGGAATACTGAAGCGCTTATTATTGATATTAGGACATTGATGTTTTAATATTTTCGATTCATGATTTAACCAGGAGTCTAGGTATCTGTAAAGTTTTGTGGACTAGTTCTGTAACATCCTGTACATACGCAAGTATAATGCAAGTGGAATAAAAATGTTGGGGCTCCCTAAAATACTTGGTTACGTAACGCATTTACCAGGAGCTCCAGAAGGCGCGGAAATATGTACTTAAAAGCTGCGTGCCAGCACCAATCATTAATAATCACGAGGCGTCCAGGACCTTGTCCAAAGCTGTGCTGTTGACGGTGTGTGTGTGTTGTCGTTTCCGCATCAATCCGTTGGGAGATACGACCATCTAGTAAAAAATACTAGTGATGGTTAAACCGTTATTTTAACCGGTTATTTTCGGTACAGATATTTTGGATTCTTATCTGAATGTATCGATGATTGATAATAATTAATGTATAATTGTTGTTTTGTACCGATGACTACCCGTCAAATTGTATAAAATCCATTGCCACATATCGACGCAATCAGATACAAATCTCAAATAACGGTTAGCGTGCCACCGGTTAAAATACCATCACTAGAAATACCTACCCAAACGGCGCTACATAAAGAACTATGTTGGTGCGCGTGCGTTCGAGAGTCAGTCGAAAGGGAATGTATTAGTTATCATTATTATTTTTTTTAATAATTAATAACATGCTCATTTATCCGCGTTAAAATATGTTCTACTAACTGACCAAATCAATCAATCAATCACGTCGTTTCTCCGCAGGGGTAGGCAGAAAGGATAGAATACCATATCCTTTTATCTTGGCAGAGCACTTTTTCTTCGGCTACATTCATACATCTTGCGTGCTCCACAGTTGTTTAAACTTTTGTTACTTTTGATCGTGCCAGTTTTCGCAGACTTCCCGCTGCCTTCAACACTCGTCTCATATATTTTCTTAACCATCCTTTCCTCGCTCATACGTTCTAAGTGAACAAACCATCTCAGCGATCCTTTCTTTATTCTACCACGCTACGCTAATTTGTTTATTCCTCACTTATCGACCAAAGATTTTCCACACAAGCGCCTTAGTGACCGCATTTCCACAACGTCTTCTACTACGATGTTATTAATGTATTTTTATTGATTTGAATTGAATCTGTTAGGTTGATGCATAATTATCCGCCTTTTTAAAAAATATATTGTTACATAACCAAAAACAAAAAAATATACGGCCGTATTCTGAAATTAGCAATATTGGGATCTTAAGATTATTTATTATCCCAACACTTAATAAATGAGAATAAAAATAAAAAATAAACGAAACGTAGGTATACGTCGGTGTCTGTCTGTTTCAGTTTCTACTTGAGACAGGGAGTGAGAAAGTAGAAACTGAAAAATAAAGAAATACATGACGGTTATCCGTCAAACATCAAAATATAAATAACGCCAACGCTACAATGACAATTTTACCATAATTTTACATCAGGAAGCTGTGGGAGAAGAAATTAATAAGTGCATATAAAATAATCTTTTTTTTATACGCTTTAAATGCAGCATTAGTATCTATTTTTTTCATTTCATTTTAGTCGAAACATGATAATTGGGAGGTTACGTTTGGTACTTAAGCAATCTGGTTGAAGCTCTGTCACATCAGACCGCCCTGATAAGAAGGCACGAATAAATCAATCCCGTTTCTAAAGGCATTGCAGACATCGGACACCGCAAATACGGCCGAATATAAGAAATTTCATTAGTTCAACAATCATACTAGAAAGAAACTGATTACCGTGGTGTAATTGGTAACTCATCGGCAAGAACTCACTCTCGGCAAGAAAAGAATCCGGGTTCAAAGTGCCAGTACCTCAAGCTTTAAGAAAACGCAAAATGCATTTTAAAATCGATTTTTTTCGAAATGTCTTGGTAGGTTGTCCCTTAAGTGTTGGGATAATCTTAAAATCCTAGTATTGCTATTATCAACGCCAATTACTGCTTTCTATTTGCCTGGACGATTGAAGAGTGTTGTCTCAGAGGTGCAGCATTCGTCCTCTTCCTTTCCTTTCCTGATTTGTCGTGTAAGCTGGCATCGCCGACTTTAATGCAAATAAATCACTCTCGGCTTGCTGTTTTGCTAATCATTCATTCGTTAAGATCGCAAAATGACTCAGCTTTCCACGCTTTCTCTAAGTGTATGTTTTTATGGCATGTGTATCATAAGAGTAGGACGGAAGCATAATGTGGCGTATTTGTATATGAATTTTGATGCGCATTTTAATTTTCTAACCCTATTAAAGAATTGCATTGCGATAAATGAAATTTAAACAAAAAATTGCAGAAAAAAACGGCAGGTAATTGTGCATCAACCTAATAAAAAAAATCACATTTTTTTATTTTTCCAATATTTTTTTAGAAAATCAAATTTTAAGAACAAAATTAATGGATTTTGTCCCCAGAGGGATCTTTGTTCATGAAGACTAAAACAGTTACAAAGCTATTTATATAGGAAAATATGTATGGAAGTCTTTTTTGGGCGTTTACAGACTTGTCATTGACCGGCTTAAGTGATCAATTTACACAATGTAACGTTCAGCGATTCCATCCATGTTCAAACACACATCTATCAAACTTGTATATATGGAATTTATGTACCTCGTTTACTTTATTCAATACAACAACGCTTTGAAATCTATGATTGAAATTTGTCATTCCCGTGAAACATTATACATACAGATGTCGCCGCTGGTAATGAAACTTCTAGATTTTTTAACTCGAGAATGGAGCAATATTATTTTTATGAACACATACAGGGTGTAACAGAGCTAGTCCACAATAATTTACAGGTAGATTCCTGCTTTGATTATGAGTCGAAAATGTTCAAGCAACCATGACCTAATATCAATAGTTACGAAGTTTTGCAATATCAAAGTTAACATTTTTTTCAATATTTCTAACTTATTTTTTACAAAACGTTGAAGTATCATTACAGTAACTCATATCAATTACGATAAATTCATTCGTTTCAATAAAAGTTAAATAAAATAATAAAAACCCCGAAAAATTACAATTGGAAGGTTTTTATGATCTTATTTGTATTAAAGGGAATGAATTTTTCATATTAGATATAAGTTACTGTAATGACAGTTCAATAAGTTACTGTAATGACAGTTCAACGTTTTGCTAAAAATAAGTCAGAAATATTGAAAAAAATGCAAACTTTGATGTCAAATATCTCCTTAACTATTGATAAGAGGTCACGGTTGCTTAAACATTTTTGACTTACAATCAAGGTAAGAATCCAACTATACAATATTGCGGACTAGCTCTGTTACACCCTGTATATTACATTCATCCGAATTATGAACTATCACTTAAGCCAGCCAGCGACATGATGTTAGCCCTGCAAACGCCCAAAAAAGACTTCCATACATACTTTCCCATATAAATAGATTCGCTATATGAGACATCCATGTACAAAGAGATTTATTTTTTCATTTATTCTATAAGTTGAGTCTTTTACAGTTTGACGTCGGACGAAGCGGAGCGTGTCAAAAAATATTCCCTTTCGAGGTAGATTCAAAAAAACAATACGGCAGTGCTTGACCAGGTCTTGTTGCCAAATAAAGGCAGCTGCTGCCGAAGTGAGTGCACCCCTTCGCAACGAGGGGTTATCGCCCCCTCTCATCTGCAGGAAGCGGTCTTGAGAAATGTAACGAACGTAATTTTATTCCAAGTAAAATTGTTATAAATTAAATTAAAAGCGCAGACTTCTCGTAACAATGAACGCCTAATAGCGACCATTAGGATTTTATCCGAGGAGAGCGTTTTTCAGTAGAAAATATTTCACGCTTCTCTGCTTGGTAAATTTAACAGCCATTGTTACGTACTCAAGCACTCTTTTGAAATAATAATCACCTGTAATGGTAAGAAACACATCATTTTTAATTCAGAATATTTTGAGTTTGTTCAAATCTTTCAGAACAGTGCTGGATTTATGTCACAGAGACATTATTAATCAATTAGTGTATATTATAGATATCTCACAGAGACGAAACTGTATTAATATGGGAAAGTAGGTATAGAAGTCATTTGGGTGTAACAGGACTTATGACCTGTCTTTTTATGGTTGGCTTAAGTGATCACTTTACACAATTGTAACATTCGCCATTTCCACCCATGATAGAATATACCATGCTTGATCATGGGTGGAAATGGCGAATGTTACAATTGTGTAAAGTGATCACTTAAGCCAACCATAAAAAGACAGGTCATAAGTCCTGTTACACCCAAATGACTTCTATACCTACTTTCCCATATTAATACAGTTTCATCTCTGTGAGATATCTATAATATACACTAATTCATTTTTAATTATTGATTTTGAAGGTTATGAAAGCAAAGGCAGCACTAAAAAGTTAAAAAGTGTATTAAGTCACCGAGGATTACTAATTTACAACATACTGATTTCTAAATTTTATGTCTCTATATCCCATCCAAAACCACGTTTCCTCTTTTATAAGCAATATTTCCTATAAAATCTCGAATTTAGTACATTCTAAATTAGTAGTCTGTCTGCCTGTCTGTTCTCTATACAAATCTACACCGTTTGTCCGATTCGACTCAAATTTTGCATAGTTATGCTTTAGGACCCGGCAGGTAACATAGTGACATTTCTCCGTCCCCTTTAACCCCTTTCCCTCCCCCTGATATATTATCAATGCAAATCTGTACCGTTCGACCGATCGGACTCAAAATTTGAAAACATATTCTTTACGACCCGGCGGGTAACATAGGCGACATTTCCCCTTCCCCCTCTTACCCATCCCCTCCCCCAGATATATTTTCTGTACAATCAACAGCGCTTGACCGATTGGACCAAGTTTTGCATACATATTCCCAACGGAAAAAATATACCACATTTCTTACCTAGACATCCTATCCATCCCAGCCTTGATTAAATGGAAACATCATTTTAATTAGAGGCTTTGCAAAACAATGGAAACATTTTTTTACACAAATTTATTTTCAACTTATTCCTTAACCCGTGCAACGCCGGGTACGAACGGCGAATTTGACAATATAATTAGATATTGGTTTTGATCTTTCATTTACAATACAGTACATTTATTGACACATTAATCAGTACGCTAAATTTTGCCCTTCAAATCTGTTACTTTACGGGAGAGAGTTAAGAAGATTTTTTTTAATAATGAATCTTTATATCTGAAATTCAAAACTACATATTTTTTATAAAGCTTTAGAGTATGCAATACTAGGTAAGAATTTCAGATAAAAGTCAATTAATAAAAAAAATACGATGAAAAAATGTTCTAAGCTCTCTCCTGCAAACAGATTTGCAGATAGAGGACTTTACGAAGGGCACTTCGCTATTATCCTTTTGTCATCATGAGTAGTGAATGTGGTGCCTACTGCAATTCCCCTCCATGAACCGAAGCATTGAAACAATGAACTTTTTTATGCAGTAGTCTCAGAAACGATACACAAGTTCATATTATACAGAGTGTCTCAGAGCTAGTTGCAAAAACTTTATAGATGAATTCTTCCCTTGATAATGAGTCGAAAATATTCTAGCGACCATCAATAGTTATAGATATAGCAATATCAAAATTCGCATTTTTTTCTATATTTCTGACTAATTTTTTTATAAAATGTTGAACTATCATCACAGTAGCTTATATCGATTATAAAAATTTCATTCACTTAAATGCAAGTTTAATAAAATGATAAAAATCTTGCAAAAAATTAAAATATACTTTTTTTACAAGGTTTTGTCATTTTATTTGAGTTGTATTAAAGTGAATGGATTTTTCAAAATCGATGTAAGTTTCGAATAAAAAAATAAGTCAGAAATACTGAAAAAATAATGCAAACTCTGATATTGCACATCGTTGCTTGCACATTTTCGACTCATAATCAAGGCAGGAATCCGTCTGTAAAGTTTGGCTGCTAGCATCTAGACACCTGTATATATTTGTACCATTGACAGTTTTTGTAACCACTCGCGTCAAAACAGCTCACCCTATTAGTGTTAGTGTTAGGTCATTCCACATTCCGCAGGATATAAAGGACAACCAGTACTCTGCAATATATGTATTGTCACGAGATATAATTAATGTAATAATGTTCAGTGTCACGAAATCCTTCAAAACCTGCCGTACCTACCCACGTAATATCCAGTAGACGGTCTACAGTACAGATTAGAATGAATTTATGAAATAAACTAAACTAAAACAAACGATACTAAAAAGATTAAATATATACAAAAATTTACAACGTTGTATAAATTGATATTTTTGTGAAAATCCGGTGCGCTTTACAATTAGCGGGCGCTTGCACTCAGTACATTGAAGCAAAAGTTTACGTAAACATATCTTAAAATCCGAATAATATGATGATACTTAATTGTGATAGAAATGTTAAGATATACCTTTACATTTATCTCGTAGAAATTCTAGTCAGTATAGCTTGTTCCAAGTACTGACTGTATGCCACAGCTAATCAACCAAGCAGCGACATAATCAACGGTGAATTTGTTGTAATGGCTTCCTAATGTCTTATTAATTCATCAGAAATTACGAGACTAACGATTACTCGTGTCATCTTAATTTCTTAATATTTCAATAAGTTGTCAAAATCATCAAATAAGTTGTCAAAATCATCTGATTTTCCATTTTAACTGATTTTAATTCCGGATTTTTTCAAATAACTTATTTTATTTGAAGAACTTTTTGAAACAAGTTGTCAGGCCTTTGAGAATATTGATGAGTTCGCATTCACACTCATTAGTTAGTAATTAATCCCAATTAGTCATATTCCCGTAGCAACTCGCGTTCCAGCTTCACTTGAAAATAATAAGAATATTGATGCGATATACTTTTACACTCGCGTCTAATTTTAATTCTAAAATTCCATTAAAAGTGAAGGCAAAAACCTCAAATTAAAAACATTTTCTTAGTAGCCTCATTATTTTGGTGCGTCATATTTTACAAAATAAATTTAATTTGAAAAATTAAAAATTCTTATAGCAAAAATTGTTTAATGATGTGCTGTCAAATTTACATTTTTATTAAAAAATCATGTTAAATTGGTTATTTGCATAGAATAATTATAAGACATGATTATTCATTTACGAGTATATGTTATAATTATAGAATCTAATTAATTTGATTTTTCTGTCAAAAGTCATTGCAATTCTACACACTCGCGCGGTACTTTTCTCTCGTGATCGGTGAAATCAGCTGATTAGATAGTTGTTTTATAATTAAGAGATTTTAGCGAAACTCCACCGAGGAGACATAATATTGAACGAAGCGGAAAGTGTCAATTTCAATAGAACGGCGACTCAGATATCAAGGCTGCAAATCAGTGCGGATTTTATCCTTTCTCTACAATTTGCATCGACAGGTGCTCGCTTATGATCTCGAATCGGTTCACTCTACCTAATACGGAGGATTACATTATTCAAATTGTGTTTCAAATTCTTAAAAATTCCGACAGATTTGTTTTGTATATTGGCGATTACTTTTATGAGTTAATATTTTAAGTCACTTAGATGAATCTTATAATAAAAAGTATATATAAAAAAATACAGCACATATCGTCCAAGCACCTTCAGAAGCATCGTGATATTTATTTATAAGAAGTTGTTTTAAAAATTTCCAAATCATGTATTTTTTTATAATCTTGAATTAGAAACGAGACCCTCAAAGCATCTTAGTGAAAGCTTGCCCATGATTGTAAATCAACTAACAATAAATTAATAAAATTTAGAACAATAATTCGAGTACTCAATATTTAGATATACTAAAGCGAACGACTATGATGGTAAAAATAAATATTTAAGCTAATTCTGTGAATATACACTATTTAAATGATCAACTATTGATCACCTCTGAAGGTATCCAACTGTCGGGTCTATTCTCATTGGTCTGCGTTATCGTAACATTCACATATTGGCCGTTTTTGTATAACATGGTATACTTCGTCAATTTTGGCGTGAAGAATATTATATAAAATAAGTACTAATGCTATTTTAAAAGTTAGTGAGTTTTTCACTAATCTACTTATTTCTTCATCCAAGGTGTCCAAATATTTAATTAAAGCCAATACTTCCGCTGTAATCGACAGATTTACTGTTTTGACATTTCTCGTAGAGACTTTACGTGTAGGTACATAAATTATACGTCCCGTTTCATCTTAGATTATTACCACGATGTTATTATCACGAAAAAAGGAAGTAATAAATGAAGCAATAATAATTATAATAATGAAAATATTTAAAATTTTGACCCAATATCGAAAAATGAGATTTTAAAAGAATAAGACATAAAATGAAGAAATACGTAAAACTACATAATATATCTTGATTAATGATGTCCCCGGGGATAAAATCCAGTATTGTGTTAATGAAAAATTCTCACGTACCTACTCAAAATATTCTGAATCCTATATAAAAATTGGTCTAAAAAGGAATTTAAAAAATTGAAAGAATTTTCAGGCCTAGTGTAGTGTAAAGTAATTCGGAAGAATGTCGTATACACATAAAAAGCATATTGCTTTAAAAACTCCAATCAAAATATAGATATCTCATTACCATCGGCGACATCTGTAGTGCTTTATGGGAATGACAATTTTCAAGCACAGGTGGCGGTAGAAAAAATGCCACTCACATACGAAACAAGGCGAGCAGATTCAACGTATACACGATGGGTGGAATTAGTGAACCTTACATTGTGTAAAGTGATCACTTAAGCCAGCCGTACAATTTGAACACCCAAAAAAGAATTCGTCGCTATGAGACATCAATAATATATTATATCTTAAAACCAAATAAGTATCATAATATAATGTACATTATACATTATGGGTAAGCCGTATCATTTAATAAGAGCCACTTGTATATTTCCGTGTCAATGTTTGGAGTCGGCTTATCAGTGCGTAAGGGTCCAGGTAATTTATTGTTCAGCGTGGGAACTGTACATTCGACCCATTGTTAATATTCCATGTCGATTTCCGTAGATGGCGGTTTATGCTTGTGCACCATTTACTCTCATCCCGAACAAAGTTGATGTGTACAGCCGCGCGAGTTAAGACCATTGCGCCGGGGTCAAGGACGTGTAATGCACCACAGGTACAGGCGTACCAACTATAATATTCGTAAATAATTTAATGTGGTGGCGTTTAATTTGTGTAAATCCATTTTAACAGATATGAATCATGTAGGTACGCGCGGTAGAAGTTATACTTTAAAAACTAAAATAAACGCAAAATTATATATTAATGACGCTCAAAGTATTGAGTTGTAATAATCTACATGGATCATTGTCGATTATTTTATTGAGTTTCATGATAAGAATTTAAACTCTTACTTACAGACATGTAAGTAAGAGTTGTACCTCGAATATTTAAAATAATTGGGGCAAACAAAAGCTTTCTTAAAAAACGATCAAAACATTCGTGAACTCGAATGTAAACAAAATCTCACAGCTAACAATAATTCTATATCGCGTCGTTATTTCGCTGGATGCGCAACTTCCGTTACATTAAAAAATTACTTTAAATGCGCCAAAAGAAGTAAAACTTCATAAAAAAATCAGTAGTGAATATAACATGTTTCTCAACTCTGATGGAGATTTTCGAAACACGTGTTATACTCAAAAATAAACAAGAGGAAATAAATAGCGTTGTATTCATAATTGATAATATTCGTATATCGTCATCAAAAACATCCCCACTTTTTTTTTTCGTTTTGTTCGATTCGCGTTTTTGAAAATTTATTTACTATGATTACAACCCAAACACTAAGCATGTATAATCGTTTTCTACATACTCGTAATTATCTTAGTTTTTCTATGAACACTAGGCTTTTCCTTTTACAACTTCGATAACTTCTTAATTGCTTAATTCAAAGAAGGTAAAGTCTTCTACCACTTCAAAATTGTAAACATCTTTAAAAATGATACCCTATATTATTTCTCCTATGCTTCTTGGTCTTCAATCCTTGGTCTCGGGTCCTTTGCACAATATAGCTTCCACGTAGTTAAAATCTAGTTAGATCGCCAACATATCAAACAATTTGGCTCGAATTAATATTGATTCTAGTATTTAGTTTAATTATAATTTGCAATGTTTGAAAACATCTGATTTCCCTTAATTTTTGACTGACCAGTTACATATATACTTATATCTCTCGTTAATTATATCTCTCTATTAATATAATATTATGTATAGTATTAAAAAAATCTTTTTAAACGTCATATACATATGTGACATTTTATGTATTTTTAATATTTTAGCAAATTATTCATTTTAAATGAGTAGCTTGTTGGTCTTGTGGTTAGGACACTCGCCTCGTAATCCAAAGGTCGCGGGTTCGAACCTCACTCCAGACTAGCAAGTTAGTCCTATTTTCATAGTACAAATTTGTAGGCAACAAAACTTAACTCCAATCTTAAAATATCCCCAATAATTTTTGATATTTAATGAAATTTTATAACTAATATTTTTCATCACTCTTCTTATTTTTATACAATCAATCGTGTACTAAAATTATTATTTTTTAAATTTAATTTTTACAAACAAAGCATCAAATAAAAGAACTAAAACCTTGCACATATTTGAACTACCATAAAAATATGTAATTTGTATTGAATATTACAAATGCATTCACTATAATACAAGTCAAATAAAATTATTAAAACCTTGCAGAATTTTGATAAATATTTTATGAGGTTCTTTTTTTCATTTTAATGACTTGTGTTAAAGCGAATGAATTTTTAATATTCCATACAAGTAACTGTAATGATTGTTAAACTTTTACAGATTGAAAAAATAAAGAAAACTTTGATCTCGCACATCTCCGTAACTGTCGACATTTCACCCAAAGAGTAAATAATATTTTCTATTCAAAATTAAATGAAGAAGACTCTCCCGAAGTCTTTTGCTACTAGCTACGAGACACATTATATAAACTCAAATGGTTACATAAACAAAGTTCATAATAAATTTTATTACATTTTATGTATTTTCGTGTACTCGTGCAACTTTTTAGCTCTTCTCATTTATTAGCGCGTAAATACCATTTCTCCAGCAAAGTTAAAACAAATCGTTACTTAACCCACTTTCCTACGGCGGAGAAATGATGCCAACTGCTGACCTGGATCATTATATTATCAATTTCATCTCGGCTCTGGGTAAACAACTCAACACTGCACTGTAATTTTGGTAGCCATCGAAGCAATCTTTAAAAGTGTTTTTTTAATCTAAAAAACACTTAAATCGTTTTTTTAACATTTTCAAAATGTAGCCATAAATACAAAAATAATGTAATTCGTTATTAAAGGTTCAAATAAGAATTATGTCCGATCTTAATATGGATATTATGGTATGGATATATAACTTATTATGGATGGAACGTATGGATAGAAAAGATTTATTTTTTATTCGATTATAATATTATTATATTGACATTTTTTCACTGCTGTCGCATTATGACTTTCTTCCGAGATATTGTCCCGTGATTTTATTACAACTGTACACATTAAAAACTGGAGGTTTGGTTT